>SZWC01005132.1:63718-153474 GCA_023375785.1 Penium margaritaceum
ACACAGCATCTCCAAGCCCACACAGCATCTCCAAGCCAACACAGCATCTCCAAGCCCACCAGCATCTCCAAGCCCACACAGCAGGTGCGCAACAGTGCGTCGGACAGACCTGGTGCAGCACGGCGTTGGGAGGCAGTGCAGGGGAAGGCGCAGTGGGAGTGCTAGGAGTGGATGTGGTCGAAGAAGAAAACGAAAAGGAGGAGGAGGAGGCGAGGGACTGCACTGCCTGCCAGCTCCACGCGTGCCAAACGCCTCCGACGCCGCGCACACCTAAACCTGAACGGCGCGCTGTCGTGGGCGTTGACGTTGAGCCTGACGACGCCACTGCCGCCGCAGCTGCTGTGCTACATCCTGCCATTGACCTACTGCTGCAGCAGGCGCTGCAGCGGGTGGTGCGGCGATCCGGTGCCAGCCCAAAGTGATGGCAGGAGGACGAGGTGATTGCATGCCCATTCGTGCGCACGCAAGCCGAAGCAGAGGCAGGAGAAGGCGCAGACGAGCGCCACCACCCAAGAGGCCCTGCGGCAGCCACCTGAGCTGACAGGCTTGCGCACTCGTGCTGCCGCAGCCGTTGCGGCGCAAGAGTGGGAGGGGAGAAGGAAGGGTGGGCAGTGGCAGGTAGAGAGGAAGCAGCGAGCACGCCGAAAGGGTCTTCCCTGCAGCCCAGCTGCTCGTTGCTTGAGCCGCCTGTGCTGCCAATGGAGTTGCTTCTACTACTGAAGGTGCTGCCGTTGCCACTGAAAGCGATGCTGCTGCTGCGCCCTCCTCCGCCCCATGCTGCCTTCGCCGATGCAGCAGACCATGGCGGCAGCGCCACGTCCCGCGTGCTCCACTGCGCCCGCGCAGCAGGCGTTGCAGCAGGTGGCGGCAGCACTGTGCCTGTCCCATGGCACGCGGGAGAAGAAAAAGCAGTCGGTGAGAGCTGATCCAGCAGGCCGGAGGCTACTGCGGTGGCAGAAGAAGCCGCGCCAGCGCATCTTGGCGCCGCAGAGGACACGGCCGCATGGACATGTGCCTCATTACTGAAACGTGCTACTCCGCCTCCTGCTGCTGTCGCCGCAACTGCAGCAGATGTAGCGTCGTGAGAGGATGGCAGAAGGCGCACTGCTGCAGCGGCGGCAGCGGCGGCTGCGGCGGCGACGGAGGAAGGAAGAGAGGGTCCCAAGAGGAGGGCAGAAGCACCCTGCCGCAGCACAGCCGGTGACGGCATGGCGACTAGCCCCGCTGTCAGACGACCACGAGGCTGGCGAGAACGATGACTAGACGATTAGTGCGTGAGCGGTGGGATGGCGTCACTGTGCCGCTTCAACGCACAGGCAGGGACACATCGCACGAAGCATATTTCGTTCTCTTCTGAGAGCGCTGTCGCCCTTGCTGTCAAAAAACCTGCGCTTCGGTCGTCATAGTGGACTACCACAAGGTTCCGGATTTTTCGGGCTTTCAAGTTCTGGCTTTAAGGGCTAAACGAAGGGGCCATTAGAAATGATTCTAGAAGTTGCCAGCTGGCGTATGAGCGAAACACAGCGCACTGGGAGAACAGAACGCATCCTAATGGATTCATTGTTGCCGTCGTCTAAAAGCTCGCTCCCGCAAACCGAGAAGCTTCTCCATAGTGTGAAAACCGAAATTGCTATTCAAATACAGATATCGAAGCGATCTCAGAGGGAAAGGCCGCGATCGGGTCCATCGCATCGAAGGAACATGTGCCAAAATTCCACTATAATTTATACCGTCATTGACAGCGACAGCGACAACGCCGCTGTCAAACCTCCTTGGTTTTCACAGGTTTTCAGGTGTTTTCACCACTTCTCGTGGAAACCACCATGCGCAAGCTTGACAGCGACAGCGGCAACAGGGAGCGTTCCGTTTTATTTTGTCCACTTTTGGATCTCGCTGTCGACTGGCCGGCAGCCAGCTGTCTTTTGTCGTAAACGATGTACGGATTTGTCATTTTCTAGAAGCAATCGCATGTTGGGCAACGTGAGATGACGTGCAGCATGTTCTTGCCGAGTCGCTGTTGGTCTCGACAGCGGCTCTCAGAAGAGAACGAAATAGCAACCATCGCTGCCCAGGCTGGTTTCGCCTAGTGCCACCCACACGCGAACTTTTTGACTTTTTCCCTCTAAGCAGTTGCACAGAATAGCGAGAAGATGAGTGGACGTCAAGGCCTTGAACCGGCACTCTGATTCTGATTTTAATTGTATGGCGAGGACGCGGGACGCTACACGGCAAAGGGTACTGCGAGCCTTTGGGATCGTTGGCGATTGCGCCTTTTGCTCATTTAGGGTGGAATCCTACAATCAGTGGATTCCCCCTGATTGATTGTGATTTTATGGCTTGCTTGGCTGATGTGGCGTGGCTCCCACATAATAGGACAATCAGAAAGTCACGGAATAACAAAGAATCAGTCGAAACGCCCGTCATGTTTAATTGTACATCAAAACAAGTTCTGAAAATTGAAATCCATAAATCTACACCGTCGTCAACGGTAATTTTTACTTCCGAAGTAAAATGTGTACGCATAGTAATTTTCCATGGTCGCCCGTGCTGCTCACACCCTCAACCGGAGGCGCGCATCAACGTTGCTTTCCTGTTGATGCGCGCTTCCGGGTCACGGTTCAGGTCCCTCCGTAAAATCAGTCCTTTTTTCTGTCATACACGGAAGCAAAAACGTGCGACATCCACGAGGTCGGATGTGAACTCCCGCTGGTTCGAACCCCTATGCTGTCGGCGCAAAAATCATTAAACAATCAGAATTCGAGAGGTAAATGTATGAAACCCTAGAATCAAAATCAGGATCAATGCGTCGGTTCTTCGCACAAGACTGCGATGTGGAAGAACATCATGATCCACTACCTTGAGCAACTTGTCATGCATCCCACACATCCATTATATATCATCCACGTACATGTGTTGCAGGGTACATGGCACATCGATAAGAGTGAGGACATGAATATTGTCGCGCGGCCATAGTGGACGGCAGTTGGTCCTCGGGCTTGTCCTTCCCCTTGTCATCCCTTAGTAATATCCCCCCCCCCCCCCCCCCCCCCCCCCCATGCCATCCTTCGCATCCCCCGAAATGGTCCATCTGACCCCATTCCGATACCCCTGCACTGGGCTCGACTTCCTGATTGGCCCTGGTTTCCGCATCTTTTTCTCTCCTTCGCTCCACCATCCACCCGTCTGCTGATGGGTTCGAACCCCGAAACCCCCTGGTTTTTGCCTTTCGACCTGTTTTCCGGACGCCGTCCGATCTGCGATGTCGGCGTCCCTGCGCAGGCCGATGTTCCAGCAGTGGTTCCCGGACCGACAGTGTCGCCACTCCCCCTTGAAATGCGCCACTCGGTGGCGCTTCATCCCTTGGTCTGTCCGAGTCCGCATCCTGCAAGGGGTATGTTCTTCCGCTCGGAATCCGTCGTGTCCTCTGCTACCTCGTCTTCCGCTTGCCTTGTCCATCCCTAGGTGGATGCCTCTGGAGGCTCGGGAGACTCGATTGAGAAAGGCTGGAGGTCGTCTCGGTGGACATGAAAGTGCCGCCCGTCGAGTCCCATGATGACTTGTGCTGTCCCCTCATCCCGGAAAACTTCCCACACCACGGGGGGCGGAGTTCGCCCTACGCCTTGACGGCGACGAGGGCGTAGCCACTAGAGGGACCTGGGTTGGAGTGGAGTTGGGGCGAGGCCCCCTTCAGCCGATGCTGACGTCAGATGACGTCGTTCGTAGGTGCGCATGTTGTGGAGAGCGGCTTGGCGGAGCCGGAGTCCGATTTGCGCCCCGATTTTCCCCCATTGTGCCGCGCGAGCGTCGACGAATTCAGCGGCGCATTCTTCGTATGCTCCGATGGGGTCCATGTCAACCTCCTCTTGGTCGGCGACCTTGTGGATGGCGAGGAGTCAGGCATGCTGGCCATGGTTTAGGAAGAAAGGGCTGAAGCCCTTAACACCCTGTAAGCTTGTGTTGTAGCCCAGCACCAGGAGATAGAGTGCCACGTGCCATTCCTTCAGGTAGCGCGTGGTGCACTTGGTCAAGGCCTGTTTTAACGTGCCATTCCACCGCTCGACGAGTCCCGCGGCCTCGGGGCGATATGGTGGATGTTTGTGAAATGTCCAGAGGGAGTATTTTTCAAGCTACCCAAAATGCCCGGATAGCACGTGGGTGTCATGGACCAGTCGTGCCCGATCCCATGGTGAGGGAATGCGACACGACCCGTACCGCGATGTCGCTCTCCTGAATATGTCCCCCTGGCGGTCGACGAAGTACATGCGCACCCCTCTCGCACCCGTGTTCGTTCGGTGGGGTCGAGGTGGTCCACGTAGTTGCCGTCCCGGAGGTACTGAAGGGTATCGACATCCTGGTCGATGTCGATCCATCCTGTCCCCACCGAGTCCTATTCCCCAGTGGTCTCCCATTCCCCTTCCGCACCATTGGTGATCCACATGGCATCGTCTTGCACCAAGGCTGCCCAGCTGACCTCTCCCGCCTCGTCCCCCGTCGCCCCACCGCCATCGTCATTGCCGCTACAGTCCCAGCCAGTTGCACTGCTCCCACCGTTGCGGCTGCTACGGTGGCTACGAGTGCCCCAACCATCACTACTGCTGCCGTAGCTACATCCGGGCCGGCCGTTTTCGCTGCTACTGTCATAGTGTCCGGCATAGCCACGGCTGCTGCTGTTGCTTCTGCTACCATAGGTGCCTTGATGACTGGCACCGCCGTCGCTGCGAGTACCGCTATTCCGCCCCCCTCAACCGCTGCCATATTTGTGGCTGACGGTACCGCAGCGCCCACCTCCCCTACCACAGGGATGGCTCGAGCCAACTCTTTGAGGACGGGGCGGGGTGTTGTAGCTGGAGGGGGTGGCTCGTTGGCGGGAAAAGGGGGACGGGGGACTGGAGGCGGGCTCTTGGGACGTTGGAAATCTTCGAAAGTCGAGGGTGGCGAAGTGTCATCGGAAGAAGGGTGGGAGGATGGGTCTGTCCCCTCGGGACGAGCGAGGGAGCAAGGGCGCTTGGGGACGGGGAAAAGGGGCAAAATGGAACCCGGGGGTGGGGGTCCACTTCCCCGTGAGACGGACGGGTCCGCCAATCTGGAGAGGGTGGAGGAAGCTGGGCAGAGGACGCAGGCGCCCGGACGGGTGGGGTCGGGGACGAAGCAGCGTCGATGAAAAGTCTTGGTGCAGGTCGAGCAGCGTCGCCGTCTGCCGGAGGGCACCAGGTGTGGTGCCAAACAACCGGCGCAGATGGGTCCCACTGTGGGGGTGGACGATGCTGCCTGGAAAAGGACCGGGGAAGGTGCGTCGGTGAGAACATAGATGTTGGTAGCGGCGCCGGAGTTGTCACAGGTGTGGAAGGTGATGTCAGCAGAAACGTTGGGTGCGGGAGGAGGGAGAGGGGGGGCGAGAGAGAGCGTCCAGATGTCCTTGGTTTTTCCCTGCACAAGAGCGGACCTGGAAGTTGTAGCCTTGTAGAAGGAGTGCCCACCAGGCAACGATGGCCCCCTGATTCTGGGCAGTCCAGAGCCACTAGAGAGCCACATTGTTGGTGATGAGGGAAAACGGCTCCCCTGATTTGAAATAATCATGGAAGTACTTGATCCCCCAGATCACCGCCAAGAGCTCTCCCTTGCATGCTGTGTAGCTGGCTTCGGCCCCTTGCGTGACCCGGTTGGCAAATGCGATCGCTTTTTCAAGTCCAGGTGCCGTTTCGTGTACGAGACATGCGCCCAGACCATCCCGGGAGAAGTTGGTCGCTAGCGAGAACGGTTTAGAAAAGTTGGGAAAGATGAGTATCGGGGCATCAGCCGAAAGTTGACGGAGGTGATCGAACGCTTCTTGTTCTGCGGCGGTCCACCGGAACGGTGCCGATGGAGCCTGGAGGGCATGGAGTAGGGCGGCGATGCGGGCGAAGCCTTTGATGAAGCGGCAATAAAATCCAGCGAACCCGATGAAGCACCGAACCTGCTGCTGGGTAGAGGGTACGGGCCATTCAACGATCGCACAAGTTTTGGCGGGATCAGTGCGAACCCCGGCTGCCGAGACGACGCGGCCCAAGAGTTCCACTTCTTGGGCTCCCAGTGCGCACTTGGAACCTTTGAGTTTGAGGCCGCTGAGTTACAGACGGAGCAGGACCTGATGGAGGTGATCCAAGTGGGCGTCCCAGGTGGCCGAATAGATGATGATGTCATTGATATAGACACATACGAAAGGGAGACCCCAGAGGATTTTCTGGGCCAGGCGTTGGAAGGTGACGCAAGCGTTACGGAGCCCGAACGGCATGCGGAGGAAGATTAATTGGCCGTCTGGGGTCGCAAAAGCAGTTTTAGCCATGCCGTTTGGGTGCATGTGAACAGCATGATTAGCCGCTCGGACATCCAGCTTGGTGTAGAAGCGCTGATCCCACTCCATCCAGAATATCTTGCACGTAGGGCATGGGGAAGGCGTCCGGCATGGTAACGCGATTGAGGTTGCGATAATCCACATAGAAACGCCACGTGCCATCCGGTTTCGCGACCATCACCACGATTGCTTGCCACGGAGAAGCAGCGCGGGCAATGATGCCGGTCGTTTCTAGTCCCTCGATCTCCTTGCAGATAGCGTCGCGATTGTTAGGTCAAAAACGACGAACCGTCTGTGCCACTGGTCCATGATCTCCTGTGTCGATCGTGTGGAGAAGACAGAGGCGTGCTGCTGCAAGAGGCTGCGGACTGCTGCTTGCTGATCGGAGGTGAGGGTGGAGGCGAGGGCAGAGGGCACCCCCATGGTTGGGGCAGTTTCGTCCTCCGGGGTTAAAGCGGCCAGGTCGGCCTCGTCTTCCACATCCTGCCAGACCTGGTTTTCGGGTTCCGCTGCCGGCGGGGGAGACGGTGCCGCCTTTTGACATCACAGTGGTACGGCCGAGTACGTTCCATCCAGTTGTCGGACAAACATGCGGTCAATCCCATAGTCGATGATGCATTGATTGGGTTTGAGCCAATTGTTGCCGATCAAGTGGTTGTAGTTCAAAGACTCGGTCACCGTCAGATCCACCTTGTGGGTGATGGATCCGATGGTGACCGGGACCCCGTTCAACACCCTCGTGGGCTGATCCGATGCCTCGAGCCTGTGCGACAAGTTTTATCCGCCGGACGAAATTTGTCCATCCACCTCATCCGGGCGACGGTGATGGTGGAGGTCGCGCTTGGTCCCGCCCCCGTGTCAACGATGGTTCCCGAGAAAGTCCCATTTTCAGCTGCACGTTGGCGCGAAGCGTAGTAAAATTTCCGCCTGCTGCCGTTGCGGTGACCGCGAGGAGGGCCTTGTCTCCGTGTCTGATTTGTCCGTCCGCATCAGTCCGGAGGATAGGGTGATCAGACGGCAGGTCGACGTCGCTTTCCATCATACAAAACTCCATTGTGTTGACGTTCCCGCCTGCCTGGCTGGATGGTCCGGCTCCTCCCGCGCCGGCTCGTGCTTGCGCCTGTTGTGCCTCCTGGATTACATCCTCACAGACAGCCAGAGATAACTCCATGAGGTTGGTCAGCTGGATCGGGACCGGAATGAAGCCCAAGTGTTGGGCCAAGTGGTATGGTTGCGTCCCCGTGCCCTGTGGGGCTCCCGCTGCCCACGTCCCGCGCCCCCGTCCAGCTCTTGCCCCCAACCGCTTCCGGGCCAAATCTACAGGGATCCCCCCATGCTCATTCAGGCGCTGGTACCCTTTGGTGGCAAGGACATTCCTGATTTTTTCATCGGCGTCGGGAAATCTGTGGCGGTGGAAAGTACCGGATACTCATCGTCCATGGTGGCGATAGTTCCCCCGCTTCTGCACCCCTTCTTCTCCAGGCAATCGTGTGCATAATGCCCTGGTTTGTGGCAGTTGCGACAGGTTCCGGCCGGGACGCTTGATTGGTGCTGATAGCCATTGGATGGGCGATGGCCATGATCGGTACCTCGATCGGACCGCTGCAGGGCTTCCAGTTGCCGCTCCAGATCCTTCACCCTTGCGAGCTCCTTCTACGTTTTTGCTTAATTGGCGAGGTCCTGTTTAAGGCGGCGAGCGGCGTCTTTGGCGGCAGAAACAGTGGCAAAGTTGGAGCAGAGGAGGCGATCCCGAAAATCCTCTCGAAGACCTTTGACGTAGTTGTATGCGACTTCCTCCTTGGATGTATTGCGCACCCTCGCCTGCAGCTGCCGGACGCGGAGGCCATGATTGCTCATCTGCTTACATGGCAGGATCTGGACCGTAGCCAGCTCGCTGGTGGCAAAGCGGCTGGTTTGGCGAAACGTCTCACAGAGTTGGGACTCAAAGAGGTCGAAGCTGCGGAAGTTGCGCGCCCCCACCCATGTCTGTGCGCGTCCCTGCAAACCGAAGAAAATGATGGATGGCACCAGTGCGTCCAGATCCGTGCCGATGAGTTGGGCGTAGCGCCGGAGATGGATGCAATCAATGGACGGATCATCGTCCTCGCCTCCGTAGAAGGTTGGGATCTGATCCCCCCGGAGAGGAACCAGGGCCAATGGCTGCTGCACGGGCGCTTGGGTTTGATACGTATCAGGGTCCGCAAGACAAACCATGGCCCTCCACTGTTGCGGATGTGATCCCGGGATGGGGACGGGAGCCGTGGGCCCTGCTTTTGATGCAATGCCGCACGTCTAGGTGTTTCGCCCCCAGCAGGGGTCCCAGACCACATGGGGTTGAGGACCATTTTGCTGCTGCATCTTGTAGAGGCAGGGCCCGGCTCCTTAGAAAATGTCAGGGCCAAATGCGGTGAAGCTTCCGGGTTGACCCCCTTGTGATGTGTTGGTGTTGCCGCGCATGGGGTCCCCGACTTGTGCCATGCTGCGTGAGCGAGACCGGGGATCCGGAAGGTCCCAGCCTGGCATGAGCCGTGGATCTGTGCCCCTGGTCACATCCAGCTGTTGGTGCTGTTGTTGATGTGCCGACAGTGTCGTTGTAGTTTGGCCTATTCCAGGTACCGTATCCGGTGCTCTTCTGTTTTGACCGGCCGCCGCCCAATGGCAAACCGAAGCAGTGGCCCCATCAGCGGGATTCGGCTGATGCATAACCGGCATTGGCGTAAAGGGTTGTTGTGTTGGTGGTGGGATGTCCAATTTCCCTCCAAAGGGTGGCCAAGATCCACTTGGATCCGTAGATGCACCGATGCCGGCCATCCCACGCAGATCGGCCCTGTTGGCAGGGGTCCCATCTCGTGCGATCGCGCCGGTTTGTCCACGGAATTGATACCGCTCCGCCATCCAAGTGACGGCGGAGCGGTATCTTGCTTTCTCTGGAAGTCTTGAAGGCAGAGAGATAGGCCGGATCCATGCGTTGAGCTCTTGCCGTCCTTCACGTCAGACAGAGCCTCCACTTGTGCGTCTGACAGTCCTCCACTATTAGGAATCTTGCATGTCAGGTCCCGCCGATGGAAGACAGACCGTTCACTTCAGGTTCACTAAGTGCCACCCAGACGCGGAATTGTTGACTTTTTCCCTGTAAGCAGTTACAGTCAAGAATGCGAGGTGGAAGAACATCTGGATCCAATACATTGAACAAATTCTCATGCATCCCACACATCCATTATATATCATCCACTTACATACGTTGCAGGGTACATGGCACATCGATAACAGTGGTAACATGAGTATTGTGGCAAGGCCATAGTGGGCGACGGTTGATGGTCTTCGGACTTGTCCTTCTCCTTGTCATCCCCTGGTGATACGCCCCCCTCCCATGCCATCCTTCGCACCCCCCAAATGGTCCATCTGACCCCATGCCGATACCCCTGCACTCGGCTCGACTACCTGATTCGCCCTGGTTTCCCCATCTTATCCTGTCCTTTGCTCCACCATCCACCTGTCTGCCCTGTAGTCTCGCCAAACCCTAGCTTCTGCCTGTGGGTTTGAACCCAGAAATCCCCTGGTTTTTGCCTTTCGACCCGTTTTCTGGACACCGTCCGATCTTCCATGTCGGCGTATCCGCGCAGGCCGATGTTCCAGCAGTGGTTCCCGGACCAACACTAGCTCGCGGAGTGCAGCTCCCGCCGTGATTCACGCCCCGTCATTCCTAGCCCGGTTGAAGTAGCAGCTCTCTCCGTGTCAGATGGCGCGCGCTACTGATTCCGGCTGCGGCGATATGGCTGATGCATCCGTGCAAGCATCAACATAAGCCTGAGACATCCGTAACTTGAATATTAATCACGCCATATCCAGCAAGTTAAAAAAAAACAACGCCATATCCATTTTCATGGCCATGCCAGATCGGCAACTCCAATCGAGAGAAGCGAGGGGGGAGATGTGTCACCCCCCTCGCTTCACCCACCCCTCCTTGCAAGAATCGTGATCGAGCGATTCGCCTTTTTTCTTTTTTTTCTTCAACTTGCAAACCCCCATTCACAGATTTAAGGTTTTCAATGTTTGCGTGGGCAGAACCCGCGCAAACATAAAACCCTACATCCTCTCTTTGTAAAACTTTGAGAACTTTTTGAAGATGTCCATCGTGCTCCTCTGGTGTATAGTTGTACACCAAGATGTCGTTGAGATGTACCACGACAAAATCGTGGAGGTACGGGCGGCAAATGTTTTTTATTGCCACCATGAATGTCGCCGGGGTATTCATAAGTCCAAACAGCATCAGCATGAACTCGAAATGCCCGTAGCATGTTCAGAACACCATCTTTTTGATGTCGGCTTCTGCCACGTGAATCTGGTGATAATTGTTGTGTAGGTCAATTTTGGTGAAAATTCGAGCCCCTCGGAGCTGGTCAAAAAGTTTGTCGGCTCGGGAAAGAGGGCAGCAGCTCTTGATGGTACCATCATTCAACGTCCGGTAGTGCAGGCACATCCGCATTTTGCCGGTTTTCTTTTTCACGAATAGTACTGGTGTGGTGTACAGTAATGTGGATGGACGGATGAACCCATGACAGAGCATCTCGTCGAGCTACTTTTTCAACTCGATCAGCTCGTGATCGCTCATCCGATAAGCCCCTCCAACTGTGGGTTGGCTGCCCGGCTTCAGCTCGATGCAATGGTCGATGTCGTGTTGAGGTGGTAGGGTTTTTGGGAGTTTTTTGGGGAAGATGTCCGCAAACTCTTGGATGAGTGGTGCGAACTCTTCGGGTACCATCGCGAACTTTGTTGATGCCGATGAGGCCAATGAGGCTGATGAGTCAGCTGCTACCACTTCCGCTTCCTCCATTAGCTCAAGATGTATGAGCCACACACGAGCTCCTTGTCGTATGCAATACTTGGCCACGTTGAGGGATATCGGCTGCATAGGTTGTCTCTTCTTGGCTGCCAGAGCTTCCTCTACTACTTTCATGTCTTCTGCTTCCACCGTCGTCTTCCGCCCCACGCGCAGAAGTTGTCGCTTGGCACTGTTGATTTCCACGTAGAGTTCGCCGCTGTTCCAGTCAACCTGTGGATTGTGCTGGTACATAAAATCACGTCCGAGAATGATTTTGTGGTCACTAATTTGACATGAATTGCAGACTGTGAGATCCCGTAGATCCCCCACTTGTAGTCATAGTGGTTCTTGCAGTCTCCGTATTTGCAATCTTTTGTCGGTGGTTTTTCCTTCAAACAGCCCTGGTTTGGTGTGTAAACCCAGTTTGTGAACCATGTCGTTGCTTATGAAAGTGCGAGAAGCTCCTCCATCCAGTAGTGCTAGTACCGTTATGCGACTTTTGCAACATCGGAGTAACACCTTTAGCAGTATTGCCGGTTGGTCGTCCTCGTACTCCTCGTCAAACTTTGCAATCTCTAAAACCCTTTGTAGTGTCGTAAGCTGTTCAGATGGGCGATCGTTCGGCGCAAATCGCTCCTCACGAACAAGAGTCGTGCCTTTCACTCCTGCCCCTTGCCGTTTCCCGACTCATTTTTCTGCGACTCCTCCTCCTTTTTGGCCTGTTGCTTGCTTCAGCAGTTGCGAACGATGTGCCCAACTTTCCGCAGTTGTAGCAGGTGCACGTATCTCTCTAGTCGAGGGCGTCCACTTCCATCGGAGTCGAGGAGTCTCCCAACTGGATTTTCCCGTTCCCACAATAATTGTAGTTGGAAGGTTGCCAGCTGTAGAATTCCTCGATCCGAGCGTTGTAGTCGGTGCTGTCGATCCTTTCTGCTATTGCGTTCATCTGCGGTAAGTCATTTTGAATGCCAAAAATGACAGTTGCTCGTCAGATGTTTTGTTTGAGGCCTTTGCTGTAGTGAAGAGAGAGCTTGTTGGGGGCGATGTCTACACCAGTGACAATCTCGCGGAATCTCCACGTGTTCTTCGTCATGCTGGACTGTTGACCGAGATGCTTGTGCTTGTATCGAGTGTTAGACGTCTCGTTCAGCCATCCGAATCGTGTGAGTATTGCGCTCAAAGACTCATCCCAATCGGTTGGTGGCGTCAGCGCGTCTTGCCATTGCGGGTTAATCTACTCCAAGGGCAGAACGCTTGCGGTCGGCAATATGAGATGGGTACCGTTGGCCGTCAATGAAGCCTTGTTGATCTCCTGCTGCCCTTAGGTAGTTTTTGATCAGACCACCAACTTTGTGCCATGCCACACAAAAGCACTGCCGCGAGGTCAAGCTTCTTGCGATCGTCATTCACCCCAGCAGCGGTGAAGTACACCTCCAGAATTGTCAGCCATATCCGAACCGTTGGTCCCTTGGAATTTGCAGGATCGAACGAGGCGGGAGGGGCCAGGCAAATCCTGGGTTCGCTCGAGATTTGGGTATCTCACTCAACAAGCACCACCTCTTGTGCACTTGCGTTGTGAAGAGCCTCCATCTCGACGTTGAGTTGTTGGAGCAGATGACTATTGATGCCCTAGAGCACGGAGATATAGTTCACCAGTTCCTCGTTTATCCGCGCCTATCATCCGATGCCACGTGTCATCCGGGTTGTTGATGTCAAGGTTGTCGGTAGGGGCCACTAGTTCACTGCTATTGGATTCGCGACCTGGTTGGTCGTCGGAACTGTTGGGGTTGATCCAGCTGTCGCTTAACCCGCCACGCCAACGTTTGCTGTCACTTCAGGATTCACATGCATAGGCACAATCTGCTCCTCCATCGCTGAATTCATCGCTGAAGACTCGCCGCTGGTCGTCGGGTGTGCTCACTCGCTTTGCATTGTAGTCCTAAAGTCTGCGCCGTCTTGACGTGCAAGATGCGCTGATGGCTCGTGCGAGGTGGTCCTCCAGAAATGTAAAGTAGTCGGATGCCTCTCCAGCTCCGCTGCGCTCTGATACCAAGCATTATGCCCAACGGAGCACAGGTGGTCAACAGGTAGAAGTTGCGAGGCAGAACACGATTGATAATCTAGGACACCTAAGCAATTTACAATTAGCAATAAGTGTATTTCAATGACAAGTGTCAAAATGATCGAACACATACATACAAGTGTCGAGTTACAAATGAGACGTGGTTGGGGTCATCGGGTCAATCGTCGAGCGACGCGTGCGGAGTCGCGTCGTAAGTGGTCAGATTTGAGAACCTCCGCCAAGGAGTCGGGGGGCTTCAAGGATCGATGGCGAATATGCAAGATGCATCTTCATAAATTGATATGTGTCTCGATGAGTCGAGAAGTTGAATGAAAGGTAGTGACACGTCTGTCGTCGGTTCTTGAAAGCTGTCAATGTTGTCAGGAGGTTCCAGAAGGTTCGCCGGAGGACGAGGGTAGTAAGACGAATTGCCCGCGACAATTGGGGCAAAAATTGAGGTCTCGACACGCGATGGGCTATTTGTGTAATGAAATAAATGCCCACTCATAAGGAAAAGGAACTCATGTACGTCAGGTACGTAACAAGGAGAGGCTTCTCCTGGCCCATCAGCTCCAACAACGCCGGTGGATGGAGAGGTGCAGTTGCAACTCTAGCCGTTGAAACCCGGGTAGTTGCAACACTGGTAGTTGCAACACCAGCAGTTGTTACACTGGCAGTTGCAACACTAGAAGTTGCTATACTGGCAGTTGCAACACTGGAAGTTGCAACAGTGGCAGTTGCAATACTGGCAGTTGCATCACTGGCAGTTGCAGCACTGCCAGTTGCAACGCTGGAAGTTGCAACCTTGGCAGTTGCAACACTGGCAGTTGCAACACTAGCAGATACAACGCTTTCAGGTGCAACATGGGTAGTTGCAACACCGGAAGTTGCAACATTGGCAGTTGCAACACTGGCAGTTGAAACACTGGCAGTTGCAACACTGGCAGTGGGAACACTGGTAGTTGCAACTCTTGCATTTGCAATACTGGCATTTGCAACACTAGCTGTTGCAACACTGGCAATTGCAACACTGGCAGTTGCAACACTGGCCATTGCATCACTGGCAGTTGTAACAATGGCACTTGCAGTTCTGGCAGTTGCAGCATTGGCAGTTCCAACACTGGCAGTTGCAATGCTTTCAGGTGCAACATTTGCAGTTGCAACACCGGCAGTTGCAACACTTGCTGTTGCAACGCTGGGATTTCCATCACTTGCAGTTGCAACACTGGCATTTGCAACAATGGTATTTGCATCACTTGCAGTTGCAACACTGGCAGTTGCATAACTGGCAGTTGCAACGCTAGCAGTTGCAACAGTGGCAGTTGCAACACTGGCAGTTACAACACTGGCAGTTGCAACATTGGCAGTTTCAGCACCAGCAGTTGCAACAGTGGCAGTTTTAAAACTGGCAGTTGCAACAGTGGCAGTTGCATCACTGGCAGTTGCAACATTGGCAGCTGCAACACTGGAAGGTGAAACATTGGTGGTTGCTACACGAGAAGTTGCAACACAGGCAGTTTCAACACTGGCACTTGCAACACTGGCAGATGCAACACCGGAAGTTGCAATACCGGCAAATACAACTCTGGCATTTGTAACACTGGCATTTGCAACACTGGCAGTTGCAACATTGGCAATTGCAACACCAGCAGTTGCAACACTAGTAGTTGCATTACTGGTAGTTGCAACAACGGCAGTTGCAACACGGGCAGTTGCAACACTGACAGTTGCGACACTGGCAGTTGCAAGACTGGCATTTGCAACACTGGCAGTTGCATTATTGGTTGTTACAACTCTGGCAGTTGCAACTCTAGCAGTTGCAACTTTGGCAGTTGCAACACTGGTAGATGTGACACCAGCAGTTGTTACACTCGAAGCTGCACCACTGGCAGTTGCAACACTGGCAGTTGCTATACTGGCAGTTGCAGCACTGGCAGTTGCAACACTGGCAGTTGCAACACTGGTAGTTGCAACACTGGCAGTTGCAACACTGGCAGTTGCAATTCTGGCAGTTGGAACACAAGTAGTTGCAACACTGGCAGTTGGAACACTGGCATTTGCAACACTGGCAGTTGCAACACTGGCAGTTGCAGCACTGGCAGTTGCTTTTCTGGCAGTTGCAACACTGGAAGTTGCAACACTGGAAGTTGCAACACTGGCAGGTGCAACACTGGCAGTTGCATCACTGGCAGTTGCAGCACTGCCAGTTGCAACGCTGGAAGTTGCAATCTTGGCAGTTAAAACAATGGCAGTTGCAACACTGGCAGTTGCAACACTTTCAGGTACAACATTGGGAGTTGCAACACTGGAAGTTACAACATTGGCAGTTGCAACACTGGCAGTTGAAACACTGGCAGTTGCAACACTGGCAGTGGCAACATTCGTAGTTGCAACTCTCGCATTTGCAATACTGGCATTTGCAACACTAGAAGTTGCAACACTGGCACTTGCAACACTGGCAGTTGCAACACTGGCACTTGCAATTCAGGCAGTTGAAACTTTGGCAGTTGCAACAGTGGCAGTTGCATCACTGGTAGTTGCAACACTGACAGTTGCAACACTTGCTATTGCATCGCTGGGATTTCCAACACTGGCAGTTGCAACACTAGCAGTGCCAACACTGCCAGTTGCAACACTGGCAGTTACAACACTGGCAGTTGCAACATTGGCAGTTGCAAAACTGGCAGTTGCAACAGAGGCGGTTTCTTCACTGGCAGTTGCAACACTGGAAGCTGCAACACCTGAATTTGAAAAACTGGCAGTTGCAACATGATTAGTTGCAACACAGGAAGTTGCAACACTGGCGGTTGCAACACTGGAACTTACAACACTGGCAGATGCAACACCGGCAGTTGCAACACCAACAGTTGCAAGTCTGGAATTTGTAACACTGGCATTTGCAACACTGGCAGTTGCAACAATGGCAGTTGCAACACTGGTAGTTGAGTCACCGGCAGTTGCAACAATGGCAGTTGCAACACGGGCAGTTGCAACATTGGCAGTTGCATCATAGGCAGTTGTAACACTGGTACTTGTGACACCAGCAGTTATTACAATGGAATTTGCACCACTGGCAGCTGCAAAACTGGCAGTTGGAACACAGGCAGTTGTGGCACTGGCAGTTGCAACTCTGGTAGTTACAACACTGGCAGTTGCAATACTGGCAGTTGAAATACTGGCAGTTGCAACACAAGCAGTTGCAACACTGGAAGGTGCAACATTGGAAGTTGCAACAATGGCATGTGCATCACTGGCAGTTGCAACACTGGCAGTTGCAACACTGGCAGGTGCAACAATGCAAGTTGCAACATTGGCAGTCGCAAGACTGGCAGTAGTAACACTGGCAGTTGCCATACTGGCAGTTACAACACTGGCAGTTGCAACACTGGCTGTTGCAACACTGGCAGTTGCAACACTGGCAAGTGCAACACTGAAAGCTGCAACGATTGCAGGTGTAACATTTGCAGTTGCAACACTGGCAGTTGCAGCATTGGCAGTTGCAACACTGGCAGTTGCAATACTGGTAGTTGCAGTACCGGCAGTGGAAACACTGGCAGTTGTAACATTTGCAGTTGCAACAATCAAAGTTGCAACAATTGCATTTGAATCACTGACATTTGCAACACTGGCAGTTACAGCTTTGGCAGCTGCAAAACTTGCAGTTGCAACACTGGCCGTAACAATACTGGCAGTTGCAGCGCTGGCAGTTGCAACACGAGAAGTTGCAGCAATCGCATTTGCATCTCTGGCAGTTGCAACAATGGCAGTTGCACCAATGGCACTTGCAACGCTGGCAGGTGCAACATTGGAAGTTGCAACACTGGCATTTGCAACACTGGCAGTGGCAACACTGGTAGTTGCAGCACTGGCAGTTGCAACACTTGAATTTGGCATCACTTGCTGTTGCAAAACTGGCTGCAGCAACACTGGCAGTTGCAACAGTGGCAGTTGCAACAGTGGCAGTTGCAACAATGGCACTTGCAACACTGGAAGTTGCAGCCTTGGCAGTGGAAACACTGGAAGTTGTATCAATCAAAATTGCAAAACTGGCAGTTGCATCATTGGCAGTTGCAACACTGGCAGTTGCAACACTGGAAGTGGCAACACAGGCAGTTGAAACATTGGCAGTTGCAACAATTAAAGTTGCAACACTTACATTTGCATCACTGGCAGTTGCAATACTGGCCGTTGTAACTCTGGAAGTTGCAATACTGGCAGTTGCAACATTGGCTGTTTCAACACTGGCAGTTGCATCACTGGCAGTTGCAACTCTGGCAGTTGCAACACTAGCAGTTGCAACACTGGAAGTTGCAACGCTGGCAGGTGCATCATTGGCAGTTGCAACACAGGCAGTGGCAACATTGGCAGTAACAAAACTGGCAGCTAAAACACTGGCAGTTGCAACACTGGCAGTGGCAACACTGGCAGTTGCGACACTGGCAGTCGGAACACTGGCAGTTGCAACACTGGCAGTAGCAACACTGGCAGTTGCAACACTGAAGTTTGCAACAGTGGCAGTTGCAAAACTGGCAGTTGCAACACTGGCAGTTGCAACACTGGCATTTGCATCACTGGAAGTTGCAACAGTTGCAGATGGAACACTGGAAGTTGCAACAATGGAAGTTGCATTCTTGGCAGCAGGAAGAACGGCAGTTGCAACACTAGCAGTTGCAACACTGGTAGTTTCAACACTGGAAGGTGCAACCTTGGCAGTTGGAACACTTGCAGCTGCAGCACTGGAAGATGCATCATTGGCAGTTGCAACACTGGAAGTTTCAATACTGGCAGTTGCAACACTAGCAGTGGCAACACTGGCATTTGCAACATTGGCAGTTGCAACACTGGTAGTTGCAGCACTGGCAGTTCCTATACAGGCAGTTGCAACACTTGATGTTGCAATGATGGGAGTTGCAACACTGGAAGTTGCAATACTGGCAGTTGCAGCACTGGGAGTTGCAACCCTGGTGTTTGCAACACTGGAATTTGCATCACTGGCCCTTGCAACACCAGAATTTGCATCACTGGAAGTTACAACACTGGCAGTTGCAACATTAGAAGTCGCAACACTGGCAGTTGCAACATTGGCAGTTTTGACACTTGCAGTTGCAACACTTGCAGATGCAATACTGGTAGCTGCAACAATGGCAGTTGCAATGCTGTCAGCTGCAAAAATCAAAGTTGCAAGACTTGCATTTGCATCACTGGAAGTTAAACAACACCATTGGAACACTGGCAGTTGCACCACTGGTAGTTGCAACATTGGCAGTTTCGACATTGGCAGTTGCATCAGTGGTAGTTGCAACATTGGCAGTTTCAACAGTGGCAGTTGCAAGACTGGCAGTTGCAAGACTGGGAGTTGCAAGACCGACAGTTGCAAAATTCTCAATGGCAACACTGGTAGTTGCAACAATGGTGACCGCAACAGTGGCAGTTGCAAAACCTGCTGTTGCATCACTGGCAGTTGCAACACTGGAGTTTGCGACATTGGCAGTTGCATCACAGGCAGTTGCAACTCTGGCAGTTGCGACACTGGCAGTAGCAACACTGGTAATTGTAACACCAGCAGTTTTTAGAATGGAGGTTGCAACACTGGCAGTTGCAACACTGGCAGTTGCAAAACTGGTAGTTGCAACACTGGCAGTTGCAACACTGGAAGTTTCAACATCGGGAGTTGCAAAACTAGCAGTTGGAAAAATGGCAGTTGCAATACTGGCAGTTGCACCACTGGCAGTTGCAACACTGGCAGTTACAACACTGGCAGTTGAAACACTGGCAGTTTCAGCTTTGGCAGTTGCAAAACTGGCAGTTGCAAAACTTGCAGTAACAATACTGGCAGTTGCAACACTGGCAGCTGTAACACTGGCAGTTTCAACACTGGTATTTTCATTACTGGCAGTTGCAACACTGGTAGTTGCAACACTGGCACTTGCAACGCTGGCAGGTGCAACATTGGCAGTTCCAACACTGGGAGCTGCATCATGGGAAGTTTCTACCCTGGCAGTTGCAACAATGGCAGTTGCAAAACCGGCAGTGGCAACACTGGAAGTTGCAACACTGGCAGTTGCAATACTTGCAGTTGCATCACTTACTATTGCAACACTGGCTGTTGCATCACTGGCAGTTGAAACATTGACAGTTGCAACACTGGCAGTCGCAATACTGGCAGTTGCAACACTGGCAGTGGCAACACTGGCGGTTGCAACATTGGCAGTTGCAACAATAAAAGTTGCATTTGCATCTCTGGCAGTAACAGCACTGGCCGTTGGAACACTAGCAGTTGCAATACTGGCAGTTGCAAAATTTTCATTTTCAACACTTGCTGTTGCATCACTGGCAGTTGCAACACCGGCAAGTGCAACCCCGACAGTTTCATCATTGCAAAACTTGCTGTTGCAACACTCGCAGCTGCAACACTGGCAGTTGCATCACTGGCAGTTGCAACTCTCGCAGTTTCAACTCTGGCCGTTACCACACTGGCGGTTGAACCACTTGTAGCTGCAACACCAGCAGCTGTTACAATGGAAGTTGCAAAACTGGAAGGTGCACCACTGGAAGTTGCACCACTGGAAGTTGCAACACAGGCAGTTGCAACACTGGCAGTTTCAACACTGGGAGTTGCAACACCAGCAGCTACTACACTGGAAGTTGCAACAATGGAACTTGCAAAACTGGAAGTTGCACCACTGGAGGTTGCAACACAGGCAGTTGCAACACTGGCAGTTACAACACTGGCATTTGCAACACTGGCAGTTGCAACACTTGAAGATGCAACATTGGCAGTTGCAAAACTGATATTTTCAACACTGGCAGCTGCAGTGCTGGCAGTTGCAGTTATGGTAGTTGCAACACTGGCTGTTGTAGCACTGGCAGTTGCAACACTGGCAGTTGCAACACTGTCGGTTGCAACACTGGCAGTTTCAACACTAACAGTTTCAAGATTTTCCCCTTTGCATGCCCAAGTGCATCGCCGGGAGGTGCCGACGCGTTGCAAGAGAGAGAGGAAAATTCTCGCAGTTGGATCTAGTGGCTCAAGGATTGCTCGGATCCCAAAATGGAGGATTGTGCCTGAAAGTTGACGAGTCGCCAAATCTGGTGGAATGCTGTTCACCGGAATCGGACAAGTACCAAGAGAGATATGGGCCTCCAAAGTTGGGGTGTGTGCAGCGGCCTTGGGAGTCGGCCGCGGTTCGGCTGCCGGTGAATAATGGACTGGACCGAGTAACAAATTTCCATCTGGGAGTTTTTCTCTAGAAGGGCTGCCGAGGCCTCCGATGAATGATTCGCCGGATGCCAGTAGTTCAGTTTGATATTGAGGGACGTAAACAAAAGTCTGGCTCGGCGTCCGAAACTCAGTAGTACGTTTAGTTGCTCGGGGACTGCGTCAAAATTTTGACTACAGGTCCGCGAATACGTTTTGACCCACATCAATCCCCATCATCACACTCGATAAAACAAATCATTGAAAAAGACCCCAAAGGCGTGGGGGGCACCGGCACTACGTGTAGGGACATCTGCGCCTCCGGAATCTTGTTTTGATGGGCCCTTGATGTGTGAGGGCGCCTTGGCGGGCGGCGTGGTGCTCGCTACCGACTGAGCGGCTGGTTTGGGATGCCACGCTTTGGCTGATGTAGCGGGAGCTAAGGTGATCCGAATCACACACACTTTGGTGCATTAGAGAGCTCATAACTTGTCCTACAAATGTTCAGATAATGTCCATGTTAAAAAACTAATGCAAAATCACGTTATTCCCTTTTGCAAAAGTGACTGTCTCACAACTGTCTTTCACTTCCACTTATATAGCGTGAGGGGACTAGAAAGCTCATGTTTAGACTCAGAACCCACGTCAAAACAGAAAGCCGTGAACACCAAGTGCAGACCCGTCAGGGCACATTGGAACTGCCTCCCCACGGAAACCGTTTTCCGACAAAGGGTTATGGGCCCAGGGTACTGACCAGTCTACAAATTGTTCACGGCCTTTGCGGTGGATGGGATTGTTGTCGGGAACAACATTGCCACCAAACTCTGAGTTCCTGATGTGGAAGACTGCACAAATAGCTCAGAAGGAGACGCAGCCCATCCAGAAGTATGCAGGTGGCCCTGGCTGTGGGCTATGGAGGTGGCAGCTTGAGCTACACCTCACACATAAGGGGCTGCTGGAGGTCATGAAGGGAACGGAAGTCCTCGACAAAGCGACGGTGATAGAAGTGCAGAAGGAGGCCTTCGCAAAGAAGAAAACGGAGCCGCTGCTGCTGTTGGTTTCACGGATGGCTAAGTTGCAATGGGGCTACTTCTAGGGCTGCAGGCTAGCAGCGGAGGCTTGGAAAAACTATGGGCCATCCATCAATCCAAGTTGCTGGTAAAACAAATCTTTGCAATGAAGAGAATCCTGACGGTGAGAATCGAGGAGGGAGATGATGTCATCCCTACCATGCAGCAGATTGAGTCACCCGTCTCATAGTATAGCAACGTGGGGTGGAAGATCAACCTCTAGCTACAGGCGATGGCCCTCCTCATGGCCCTTGTTGACAGCTGGAGCCCTCTCATCGCCATTTTAGGAGGATGGAAAGAGGACAAGCTTACCTATGGTGCGGTCGCAGAGTATGTCCGCTATGAGGCACAAAGACGGAGCTGTGGGAAGTCCTTGTCTTCCTCATCGGCCCTTGTCACCAAAACGCATGGTAGCGGAAGCGTGAGGTGGCGGATATGGACGCGACAACAAGGGAGCCATGAAGGGAACCAAGAAGGGTGCACACCGTAACTGCGGCAAAGAGAGCCACTGGGCCCGTGACTGCACTTAGGAGGCAAAGGCCGACGGTAAGGACACCAAAGGCAAGAAGGCGCTCCTCAACGAGAATTGAAACCACCACCTCAAGAAGGCCAACCGGCGATGCCTTGACTTTGGAGCGGAGGAGCATACCTAGGTCAAGAAGATTGGGTTCATCAACTACACCAAGTCCAGCAAATCCATGGTGGTCGCAAATGACAAGGTCGAGCTGGCGGCTGGCCAAGGAGACGTGGACGTCGAGGTGGTGGCTGGTGGAAAGCGGGTGCAACACGTCATCAAGGACGTGCAGCACGTGTCCGGCATGGCTGACATTTTAAGTGTCAGCCACTTGACGGACAAGGGGTATGAGGTGCTCTTTAGGAAAAAGGGGACAGTCATGCGAAAGAACGGTGGCGGCGAGCCCATGCTGGAGGCCAAGCATGAGGACGGCCTCTACATTGCGGAGACCAAGGTGATCTCCATGGCGACAGATTCAGCAGACTTGCAAGAACACACCATCAACCTCGTCAAAGGAGGGGGGGCTGATCTTGAGCTCTGGTACCCATAACTGGGGCATTCCTCACCTGCAGTTGTGAAGGAGATGGCTAAGCGCGAGCTGGTACACGGCCTCGTCCTCAATGGTGTGGAAGAGGTAACACATGCAGCAAATAACAAAATCTGCGAGCTTTGCATTCTGGGCAAGGCGCAGCGCAAACCGTTCAAGGAGAACATGAATCGCGCCTCGAACCTGTTGGAGGTCGTTCACAACAACGTGTGTGGACCATTCAAGATGGCGTCAAAGAGCAGCGCGCGTTACTTTGTCACCTTCATTGATGACTACAGCAGAAAACTCTACGTGTACTTCATGAAGCGGAAAGGCGAGGTCCTGGACCAACTGAAGGAGTATGTCGCCGCAATGGAGAGGCAGACTGATCGGAAGGTCAGAGCGCTACACAATAACAATGGCGGAGAGTACATGGGTTGTAGTAGGTGGATGAATCAGCAGGGTATAAAATGGGAATAAACTATGCCGTATTCACCTCAGTCAAATGGCATGGCGGAGCGGCCGAACCCGACGCTGCTGAACAAGGACGGACCATCTTGGTGGATGCAGAATCATCGCCAAGCTTCTGGATAGAAGCTATGCGTACGGTGAGCTACACCATCAAACTTACTCCTACAGCAGTGCAGAAGGGGAAGAGCGACTGGAAGACGCTGCAAGAGCTTTGAAGCAGACGCAAGCTAAGTGTGGTACACCAAAAAGTATTCGGGTGCAAGGCACACACGATGGTGCAGGCTGTGCAACGGCAAGACAACAAGCTGGAGCCGTGGAAAAAGTCGTATCTCTTCCTTGGCTATGAGAGCTTGCATAAGGTGTATCAGCTCTACGACATGCGCAAGGAGTAGGTAATGCACAGCCGAGACTTTGATTTTGACGAGCAGCAGAGTTACCTCAATAGCAATGGCGTGTGTGCGGTTGACCCAAAGACGGGAGAGTGGTTCCGGCTCCTTGACTACGAGAAGGAGCTGGCAGACACTGAAGTTGAGGTTGCGGCACCAGAGCGCAATGGTGCACCACTGGTGGCAGCCGACACAGAGGACTCCAATGTTGATCAAGCTGATGAGGAGATCCACCGAAAGTATCCGGCGGATGAGCCACCAAGGGTGGCAAGGCGTGCACTTTCGACGGAATGTGCATCGGGCGTTGGTGGAAAATCCACTGGACACGCCAGCCATTTGGGTACTATTTTACCGGAATAGGAGAGATCCTCGGGGAGCCTTTTGGTCGATGATTCACCGGAGCATGCAGAGTTGGAGGGATTGCAGCAAAGCGACGATGCGCCACCAAAACTGATGCGCCGCAGCGGGAGGCAGCACAAAGCGGGGAAGCGCTTCGATGCAAGCACCGGTCGATGGATCGCCATGACACGATGCATGCTGGTTGCATCAACGGAGCGGATTACCACGCAAGTGGTGCTTGCATGGCCGGAAGGGGATTAATGGGACACAGCCATCAAATCAAAGCTGGCGCCCATCAAGGAAATTGATACTTGGGAGCTGGTTGACAGGCCAAAAGATGCCAAGGTCATCTTCTCAAAGTGGGTCTTCAAGACCAAGTTGATGAACGAAGGTGTGGTTGACAAATACAAGGCGCGGTTGGTGGCGAAGGGATACGCATAGCGTAAGGGCAAGCACTACAATGATAGGTCTGCTTTTGTCACCAAGTTCACAAGCATCCGAACGATCCTTGCAGTGGAGGACATGGAGCTCCACAAATTTGACGTAAAGACAGCCTTCCTTAACGGCATCATAGACAAAGAGATCTACATGGAGGTACCACAGGGGGTGAAGCCACCAGAGGCCAAGGTGCGCAAGTTGCGGAAGTCCTTGTACGGGCTAAAACAATCAACCACATGCTAGTACCAACAGATGGCGAGCTTCATGGCACAACTCGGCTTCAAGCCCTGTGAGTCGGATCACAGTGTGTACGTGTGGCGCAAAAAAAATCTCCATCAGATTGTCGCACTCTATATGGATGGCCTGATTTTGTGCTTGACCGATCTATTGAGCCTACAGCACGTGAAAGAGCAGCTGAGCAGTAGATTCCAGATTTTGGACATGGGGGAGCTGGAGTACCACCTCGGGGTGAGCATCATGCGGAACCGGATATTGCGTACGCTTGAGCTGGGACACAGCAAATACGTGGCCGAGGTACTAAAGCGGTACGGCATGGAGAACTGCAAACCAGTTGGCAGTCCGGTCTCCTCGACCTATGAACTGAGTGCGGCAATGACGCTCGAAACAAAAGAAGAGCAAGAGAATATGACAGGGGTGCCCTACCAATCGGCGCTGGACAGCCTCATGTACGCCATGGTGGTGACTCAACCGGACCTGGCCTACGCGGTGGGCCAAGTGAGCAGGTACGTGGTCGATCCAGGGCCACTACACTGGCAGGCAGTCAAGCACATCCTTTGTTACTTGCAGGTGACGCAGCATGCGCGCTTGAGGTTCGACGGCAAGGGGACAAACCCCTTGTATCTGGTCTGCTACAAGGATGCAGGCTGTTCTCACGACGTGAAAAAGTGGAAGTCCACATCCGGCTACGTGTTCTTCCTAACTGGTGCAGCCATCTTGTGGTACAGCATAATGCACGAGAGTGTCGCCACCTCCACAGTGGAAGAAGAATACATCACCCTGGCTTAGGCGGACAAGGAGGCAGTGTGGCTCCGCAGGTTGCTGGGGGAGCTGGGCGTGTCGTAGCTGGAGCCTACGGTGGTGCAAGAGGACAACACTGGCTCCATCTCACTGACCAACAATCCGACGCACATTGACGTGCATTAGCATTATGCAGGGGACATGGTTGAAAAGGGGTAGGTGGTGCTGCAGCAGTGCAGCACGTACAACATTCTTGCGGATTGCTTGACCAAAGCGCAACCCGTCGACCGGCACCAAATGAGCGTGGCCGGGCTTGGGATGACCAGCTATGATGGGCTGGAGAGTGCAGCGGAAGATGAGTGAGAGCAAGCTAAAGCAGCGGGCATGGCAGGTGTACGAGGGAGAATGTCGAAGATTTGCCCCAATGCATGCTAGGAGGTGCCGACGAGCCGCCAGAGAGAGGAAAATCCTTGCAGTTGGATGTAGCAGCTTGAGGATTGCTAGGACCCTAAAATGGAGGATTGCCTCTACAATTTGACAGGTTGCTGAATCCAGTGGAAGTTGTTTCATTGGAATCGGACAAGTATCAAGGGAGATGTGGACTTCTAATACTGGAGTGTGCGCGTCGGCTCTAGAAGTCAGCCGTGGTTTGACTGTCGGTGAATAATTGACCGGACCAAGTAACAAATGTCCATCTGGGAATTTAGCTCCGGAAGGGCTACCGAGGCGTTCGGTGAATGATTTGCCGATGCCAGTAGTGCAGTTTGATACTGAGGGATTTCGCCAACATTCTGGCTTGGCGTTCGGAACTCAGTTGTACGTTTTGTTACCCAGGGACTTCGTCAAAATGTGCACTGTAGGTCCTCGAACAGGTTTCGACCCACATCAATCCCCATCACCAAACTCGATAGTTAACTCATCAAAACATACCCCAAAGGTGCAAAGGTCACCGCCACTATGTGTAGGGACATCTGTGTCTCCGGATTGGCAATTTGGTGGGCCGTTGATGCGTGAGGGCACCTCGGCGGGCGACGTGGTGCGTGCCATCGATAGAGGTACTAGTTTGGGGTACCACGATTTGACTGACATAGCGGGAGCTACGGTGATCCAAATTGCGCATGGTTTGGTGGGCCGGAGAGCTCATGACTAGCCCTACAAATGTTTGGTTCATGTTCATGTTAAAAAAATTGTACAAAACTGCGTCATTCCCTTCGCAAAAGTGACTCCCTCACAAGAGTCTTCCACTTTCAGAAACACAGCATGAGGCGACCTGAAAACTTACGCTTAAACTGTGAACCTACACCAAAAAAGAAAGCCGTCAGCACCAAGTGCAGACCCATCCGGGCACATTGGAACTGCCTTCACCCGGGGGCCATTTTCTGACAGTAAATAGGGTGCAAGTAGGGTGCAACCAGCACGCAACTAGGGCACAATTAGGGCGCACGTAGGGCATAAGTAGGGCACAACTACAACGCAACTAGGGTGCAACTAGGGTGCAACTAGAGCGGAACGAGGGTGTACCTAGGGGGCAACTCGGGCGTAGCTAGTGCCCAACTGAGGTACAACTAGGGTGCAACTAGGGAGCAAGTAGAGTATAACTAGGAGGCAAGAAGGGACCAAGTAGAACACAACTAGGGTGTACGAAGGGTGCAATTAGGGCACAACTAGGACGTAGCTGGTGCCCAACTGAGGCGCAACTAGGGCACATCTAGGGCGCAACTAGGGCACAACTAGGGCGTATCTAGGGCCAAGTAGGGCACAACTAGGACGCAGCTAGGGCATACTAGGACGCAACTAGCGTGTAGCTAGGACACAACTAGCGTGTCGCTAGTGCGCAACTGAGGCATAACTAGGGCACAACTAGGGCGTAACTAGGGCGCAACTAGGGCGCAAATAGTGCAAAACTAGGGTGCAACTAGAGCGCAACAAGGGTACAACTAGGACACAAGTAGGAGTATGAAGGGCCCAACAAGGGCACAACTAGGACACAATTAGGAGTATGAAGGGCCAAACTAGGGCACAACTAGGACACAAGTAGGGTGCAAGTAGGACGCAACTAGGGTGCAACTAGGGCACAAATAGGGCACAACTAGAGCGCAATTAGTGCACAAGTACGGCACAACTAGGGCCCAACTTGCGCACAACTAGGTCCTAACTAGGATGCAACTAGGGCAAAACTAGGACGTATCTAGTGTCCAACTGAGGCGCAACTAGGGCGCAACTAGGGTGCAACTAACGGGCAACTAGGGCGCAAATAGAACAAAAGTAGGGCACAAGTAGGGCACAAGTAGGGCGCAACTAGGACGCAACTAGGGTCCAAGTAGGGCGTAGCTAGTGTCCAATTGAGATGCAACTAGGGTGCAAATAGGGTGCAACAAGGGCGCAATGAGGTTGCAACTAGGGCACAACTAGGACGCAAGTAGGGTACAAGCAGGGCGTAACTAAGGTGCATCAAGGACGCAACTAGGACGTAGCTAGTGTCCAACTTAGGCACAACTAGGGCGCAAGTATGGTACAACTAGGATGCAAGTAGGGCGCAAGTAGGGCACAAGTAGGATGCAAGTAGGGTGTAAATGGGGTGCAACAAGGGCGCAACTAAGTCGCAAGTAGGGTGCAAGTAGGTCGCAGCTAGGGCGTAAGTAGGACGCAACTATGGCACAACTAGGGTGCAACGAGGGTGCTAGTAGGGCGCAAGCAGTATGCAACTAGGGTCCAACTAGGACAATGTAGGGCGCAAGTAGGACGCAAGTAGGACACAACTAGGGTGCAACTAGGGTGAAAATAGGGTGCAAGTAGGACGCAAGTAAGGCGCAAGTAGGATGCAACTAGGGTGTAACTAGGGTGCAACTAGGACACAAGTAGGTCGCAAGTAGGGCACAACTAGGATGCAAGTTGGGCGCAACTAAGACACAACTAGGATACAATTATGGCACATCTAGGGCGCTACTATGGTGCACCTATGGCACAACTAGGGCGTAACTTGGGAGCAACTAGGGCGTAGCTAAGGCATAGCTAGATCCCAACGGAGATGCAAGTAGGGCACAACTAGGGCGCAACTAGGGCGTAAGTAGGGCGGAACCAGGGCGCAAGTATGGCACAAGTAGGGCACAAGTAGGGCGTAAAGAGGGCACAACTAGGGCACAACTAGGGTGTAGCTAGTGGCTAACGGATATGCAACAAGGGTGCAACTAAGGCACAACTAGGACGCAACTAGGGCGCAAGTAGGGGGCAAGTAGGATGCAAGTACAGCAGAACTAGGACACAACTAGGACGTAACTAGGACATGGCCAATGCCCAACTGAGGCGCAACTAGGGTGCAACTAGGACACAACTATGGCACAACAATGGCGCTTTTAGGGCGAAACTAGGACACAAGTAGGGTACAAGTAGGGCAAAAGTAGGGTGCAACTAGGACGCAACTAGGTCGCAACTAGGGCATAGCTAATGCCCAATTGAGGCACAACTAGGGCACAACAGGGGCGCAACTAGGAAACAACTAGGGCGGAAGTAGGGCAGAGCTAGAGTGCAAGTAAGGGAGAACTAGGGCACAAGTAGGACGCAAGAAGGGCGCAACTAGGACGCAAGTAGGATACAAGCAGAATATAACTAGCGAACAACTAGGGCGCAACTAGTACGTAACTAGGGCGCAACTAGGTTGCTACTAGGGTGATACTAGGGCACAAGTAGGGCGAAAACAGGATGCAAGTAGGGCGCAACTAGGACGCAAGTAGTGTGCAAGTAGGGCACATCTAGGGTGCATCTACGGTGCAACTAGGGCACTATTAGGGTGCAAGTAGGGCGCAAGAAGGATGCAACTAGGGCGCAACTAGGGCACAACTAAAGCGCAGGTAGGACGCAAGTATGGCTCAACTAGGGTGCAACTAAGGCACAACTAGGGAGCAACTAGGGCGCAATGAGGACGTAGCTAGTGCCCAGCTGAGGCGCAAGTAGAGCGCAACTAGATTGCCACCAGGGTACAGCTAGGGCACAAGTAGGGCACAAATAGGGCGCAAGTAGGGCGCAACTAAGGCGCAAGTAGGACGTAACTAGGACACGACTAGAGTGTAGCTAATGCTAAACTGAGGCACAACTAGGACGCAACTAGGGCACAACTAGGCTACAAGTAGGGCGCAAGTAGGGCACAAGTAGGGTGCAACAAGGACAGAACTAGGGAGAAACGAGGACGCAACTGGGGTGCAACAAGGGCGCAAGTACAACACAAGTAGGGCACAACTAGGACACAATTAGGGTACAACTAGGGCACAACTAGGGCAAAACTAGGAAAATTTTAAGGTACAATTAGGGTGCATGTAGGACGTAAGTAGGGCGCAACCAGGGCGCAACTAGGGTGCAACTAGGGTGCAAGTAGGGCACAAGTAGGACACAACTAGGATGCAACTAGGACGCAACTACGGCACAACTACGGCACAACTAGGGCACACCTAGGGCATAGCTAGTGTCCAACAATGTCGCAATTAGGGCACAACTAGGGCTCAACTAGGACGAAACACGGGTGCAAGTAGGGCGCAACTAGGGTGCAAGTAGGGTGCAAGTAGGATACAACTAGGGCGCAACTGGTGTGCAATGAGGGCGCAACTAGGAAAAATCTATTTTCCAACTGAGGCAAAACTAGGGTGTAACTATGGCGCAACGCGGGTGCAACTAGGGTGTAAGTAGGACGCAACTAGGGCGCAACTAGGATGCAACTAGGGCGCAACTGTGGTGCAACTAGGGCCCAAGTAGGACTCAAGTAGGGTGCAAATAGGATCCAGCTAGGGTGAAACTAGGGCATTAGTAGGGTGTAACTAGGGCGCAAGTAGGGCGTAGCTAGTGTCCAACTGATCCGCAACTAGGACGCAACTAGGGCGTAGCTAGGGCACACCTAAGGCGTAAGTAAGGCACAACTAGGGCACATGTAGGGTGCTATCAGGGTGTAAGTAGGGCACATCTAGGGTACAACTAGGGCACAATAAGGGTGCAAGTAGTGCGGAACTAGGGTACAACTAGGGTGCAACTAGGACGCAAGTAAGGCGCAACTAGGGTGCAACTATGGCATGACTAGGAGGCAACTAGGGTGCAATTAGGGCATAAGTAGGATGCAATTAGGACACAACTAGGGCACAACAAGCGTGCAAGTAGGGCGCAAATAGGGCGCATGTAGGACCCATGTAGGGCACAACTAGGGCGCAAGTAGGACATAAGTAGAAGGCAAGTAGGGCACAAGTAAGGCGCAACTAGGGCGCAACAAGGGCACAACTAGGATGCAACCATGGTATGATTAGGGCTTAGCCAGTGGCCAACTAAGGCGTAACTATGACACAATGACTGCTCAAGTAGGAGACAACTAGGGCGCAAGTAGGACGCAAGTAGGGCGCAAGAAGGGTACAACTAGGGCGCAACTAAGGTGTAACTAGGGCGTAGCTAGTGCCCAACTAAGGCGCAACAAGGACGCAACTAGGACACAACTAGGGCGTAATTAGGATGCAACGAGGACGCAACTAGGGCACAAGTAGGGCACAAACATAACTTATGTATGGCGCATCTAGGGCGCAACTAGGATGCAACTACGGCGTTTCTAGTGCCCAACTGAGGCGCAACTAGGGTGCAACTAGGGTGCAACTAGGACATTACTAGGGCACAACTAGGGCGCAACTAGGGAACAAGTAGGACGCAGGTAGGACACATGGCACAAGTAAAATGTAACTAGGACAAAACTGGGGCGTAGCCAGGGTGCATGTATGGCGCAAGTAGGGTACAAGTAGGGTGAAACGAGGGAACAACTATGATTCAACAAAGGTGTAAGTAGGGCGTAATAAGGACACAAGTAGGACGTAAGTAGGGCGCAAGTAGGGTGTAACTAGGGTGTAACTACGATGTTGCAAGGGTGTAATTAGGGCACAAGTAGGGCGCAATTAGGGCACAACTAGGGCGTAACTAGGGCGCAAGTATGACACAAGTAGGGCACAAGAAGGCCGTAACTAGGGATTAACTAGGGCACAACTAGGGTGCAAGTAGGGTGCAAGTAGGATGCAACTAGGGCACAACTATGATGCAACTACGACATTGCTAGTGCCCAACTGAGGTGCAACGAGGGCAGCACTAGAGTGCAACTAGGACATAAGTAGGGCGCAAGTAGGGCGTAACTAGGGTACAAGTAGGGTGCAAGTAGGGTGCATGGCACAAGTAAGACGCAACTAGGACAAAACTAGGGCACAACTAGGGTGCAAGTAGGGTGCAAGTAGGGTGCAAGTAGGGCGCAATGAGGGAACAAATAGGGTGCATCTAAGGTGCAAGTAGGGCGCAAGTAGGACACAACTAGGATGCAAGTAGGGCGCAACCAGGCTGAATCTAGGACCTAACTACGGTGCATCAAGGGAGCAAGTAGGGCACAAGTAGGGAACAATTAGGGCACAACTCGGGCATAACTAGGACGCAAGTAGGCCACAAGTAGGGCACACAAAGGCCGTAACTAGGGATTACCTAGGGTACAAGTAGGGCGCAAATAGGGTGCAAGTAGGATGCAACAAGGGCGCAAGTAGGGTGCAAGTAGGATGTCACTAGGGCGCAAGTAGGGTGTAAGCAAGATGCAACTAGGGGAAAACAAGGAAGCAAGTAGGGCAGAACTGGGAATCAACTAGGACGCAAATAAGGTACAACTATGGTGCAAATTGGGTAAAACTAGGATGCAACTAGGACGTAGCTAGTGCCCAACTAAGGCGCAACTAGGGCTCAACTAGGACGCAACTATGTCGCAACTAAAGCACAATAAGGGTGCACATAGGACACAAGTAGGCTGCAACCAAGGCGTAACTAGGGTGAAACTAGGGCGCAACTAAGGCGCAATTAGGGTGCAACTAGGGCACAACAAGGGCTCAACTGGGGCGCTAGTTGGGCACAAGTAGGGCAAAACTACGGCACAACTAGGGTGCTACTAGGGCATAGTGACATGCATACTTTGGTTAGTCATTGTGCATGGTAACCACACCGTGCCACCTCTTGTTTAAGATCGTTTTACTTGCTAGTCGATAACTAGTATTTCAAACCATTTTTTCTCCCTCTGACCATTTGTGACTCGAGTTATGAGTTGTCAATGTTGACCACACAGAGTGAAATTCTTTGGTCATGGTCAGTGACATATGCCTATTTTGGTTGGTCATTGTGCATTGTAGCCATAGCGTGCCACTACTTATTGAAGATCGTTATACTTGCTAGGCAATAACTAGTATTCCAACATCATGTTTCATCCCTCTGAACATTTGTGACTCGTATTATGAGCTTTCAACATTAACCACACATAGTGAAACTCGTTGGTCATTCTAAGCGACATATGCCTACTTTGGTTGGACATTGTGCATGATTACCACATCATGCCACTAATTATTGAAGGTCTTTGTACTCACTAGTTAACAACTAGTATTCCCAAACCAATTTTTCCCCCTCTGACCATTTAAGACTTGTATTTTGAGTTCTCAATATTGACCACACATAGTGAATTCATTTTGGTCATTTTCAGTGACATGCCTCCTTTGGTTGGTCATTGTGCATGGTAGCCAGAAAGTTCCACTACTTATTGAAGGTCTTTGTACTTGCTAGTTGATCACTAGTGTTCCCAAACCATTGTTTCCCCATCTGACCATTTGTGACTCGTATTACGAGTTTCAATCTTGACCCATCATAGTGAAATTCTTTGGTCAAGGTCAGTGACAAATGCCTACTTTGGTTGGTCATTATGCATGGTAGCCACAGCGTGCCACTAACTGTTGAAGATATCTGTACTTGCTAGACGATAACTAGTATTCCCAAACACTGTTTCCCCCTCTGACCATTTGTGACTCGTGTTATGAGTTGTCAACATTGAGCACACATAGTGAAACTCTTTGGTCATGGTCAGTGACATATGCTTACTTTGGTTCGTCATTGTGCATGGTTGCTATAGCGTGCCACTGCGTATTGAAGATCTTTGTACTTTCTAGTCGATAACAAGTATTCCCAGATCATTTTTTCCCTCTCTGATAATTTGTGACTTGTATTATGAGTTGTCAACGCTGACCACACATAGTGAAATTCTTTCGCCATGATCAGCGACATATGCATACTTTGGTTGGTCATTGTGCATAATAGCCACACCGTGTAACTACTTCTCCAAGGTTTTTGTACTTTCTAATTGATAACTAGTATTCCCAAATCATTTTTTCCTCATGTGAATCTTTGTGACTTGCACTGTGAGTTGTCAACGTTGGCCGCACTGTGAGATTCTTTGGTCATGGTCAGTGACATATGCATACTTTGGTTGGTCATTGTGCATGAAAGCCACACCGTGTAACTACTTTTTGAAGGTCTTTGTACTTGCTAGTCGAGAACAAGTATTTTCAAACCATTGTTTCCCCCTCTGACCATTTGTGACTTGTGTCATGAGTTATGATCGTTGACGACGCATAGTGAAATTCTTTGGTCATGGTCAGTGACATATGCATACTTTGGTTGGTCATTGTGCATGACAGCCACACCGTGCCAGTGCTTACTGAAAGTTTTTGTACTTGCTAATAAACAACTAGTATTCCTAAACCATTGTTTCCCCCTCTGATAATTTGTGAGTGTTATTACGAGTCTTCAACATTAACCACACATAGTGAAATTCTTTGGTCATGGTCAGTGACAAATGCCTACTTTGGTTGGTCATTGTGCATGGTAGCCACAGCGTGCCACTACTTGTTGAAAATCTTTATCCTTCATAGTTGATAACTAGTATTCCCAAACCATTGTTTCCACCTCTGTCCATTTGTGACTCGCGGTATGAGTTGTAAGCATTGACCACACATAGTGAAACTCTTTGGTTATGGTCTGTGACATATGCCTACTTTTGTTGGTCACTGTGTATGGTAGCCACACCGTGCCACAATGTATTGAAGATCTTTGTGCTTGCTAGTAGATAACTAGTATTCCCAAACTATTGTTTCTCCCTCTGACCATTTGTGACTCTTGTTATGATTTGTCGACATTGACCAAACATAGTGAACTTCTTTGTTCATGGTCAGTGACGTATGCCTAATTTGGTTGGTCATTGTGCATGGTAGCCACTGCATACCACTACGTATTGAAGATCTTTGTACTTGTTAGATCTTTGTACTTGTCTAGTATCCCCAAATCATTCTTCCCCCCCTCTGACCATTTGTGACTCGTATTATGAGTTTTCAACATTGACCACATATAGTGAAACTCCTTGGTCATGGTAAGTGACATATGCCTACTTTGGTTGGTCATTGTGCACGGAAGCCACACCGTGCCACTACTTGTTGAAGGTCTTTGTACTTTTTTGTTCATAACTAGTATTCCCAACCCATTATTTCACCCTCTGACCATTTGTGACTAGCATTATGAGTTGTGACGTTGACCCATCATAGTGAAATTTGGTCATACTCAGTGAAATATGCCTACTTTGGTTGGTCATTGTACATGGTAGCCACACCGTGCCACTACTTATTGAAGGTCTTCTAACTTGCTAATTGATGACTAGTCTTTCCAAATCACTGTTTCCCCCTCTGACCATTTGTGATTTGTGTTATGAGTTGTCAACGTAGACCACACATAGGGAAACTCTTTGGTCATGATCAGTGACATATGCCTACCTTGGTTGGTCATTGTGCATGATAACCATAGCGTGCCACTACTTACTGAAGGTCTTCGTACTTGTTAGATAATACCTAGTGCTTGGAAACCATTGTTTCTCCCTTTGACCAATTGTGACTTGTATTATGAGCTGTCAACGTTGACCACACACAGTGAAATTTGTTTGGTCATGGTCAGTGACACATGCCTCCTTTCGTTGGTCATTGCGCAGGGTAGCCATACTGTGCCACTACTTATTGAAGCTCATTGTACTTGCTACTTGACAACTAGAACTCCCAAATCATTTTTTTCCCATCTGACCATTTGTGACTTGTACTATGAGTTATCAACATTGGCCACAGAGATTTAAATTCTTTCGAGATGGTCAGTGACATATACCTACTTTGGTTTGTCGTTGTGCATGGTAGCCACAGAGTGCCACTACCTAATGAAGATCTTTGTAGTTTCCAGTCAATAACTAGTATTCCCAAATAATTGTTTCCGCCCTCTGACTTGTGACTTGTATTCTGAGTTGTCAACGTTGAACACACATTGTGAAATGCTTTGGTCATGGTTAGTGACATATGTATACTGTGGTTGGTCATTGTGCATGGTAGCCACACTGTGTAAGTTTGTATTGAAAGTGTTTGTACTTGCTAGTTGATAACCAGTATTCAAAATTCATTGTGTCCCTCTCTGACCATTTGTGACTCGTTTATGAGTTGTCAACATTGACCACACCGTGAAACTATTTGGTCATGGTTTGTGACATATGCCTTCTTTTGTTGGTCATTGTGCATGGTAGCAACACCGTGCCACTACTTATTGAAGATCTTTGTACTTTCCAAATGACAACTAACATTCCCAAACCGGTGTTTCCCCCTCTGATCATTTGCGACTCGTGTGATGAGCTGTCAACGCTGAACAAACATAGTGAAATTGTTTTGGTCATGGTCAGTGACATATGCCTCATTTGGTTGGTCATTGTCAATGGTAGCCACACCGTGCCACTACTTATTGAAGGTCTTTGTGCTTGCTATTTGATAACCAGTATTACCAAACCATTTCCCCCCCCTCTGACCAATTTGGCCTCGTGTTATGAGTTGTGAACGTTGATGATACATAGTGAAATTCTTTGGTCAAGGTCAGTGACATATGCATACTTTGGTTGGTCATTATGCATGGCAGTCACACCTTGCCACTATAACTAGTATTCCCAAACCATTGTTTCCCCATCCAACCATTTGTGACTCGTGTTATGAGTTGTCAACATTGACCACTCATAGTGAAACTCTTTGGTCATGGTTAGAGACACATGCCTACTTTGGTTGGTCATTGTGCATGGTTGCCACAGCGTGCCACTATGTATTGAAGGTCTTTGTACTAGCTAGTTGATAACAAGTATTCACAAACAATGTTTCCTCTCTCTGATTATTTGTGACTTTTATTATGATTTTTCAACATTGACCACACATAGTGAAGTTCTTTGGCCATGGTTAGTGACAACTGCATACTTTGGTTGGTCATTGTGTATGATAGCCACACCGTGTAACTACTTCTTCAAAGTTTTTGTACTTGCTAGTTAACAACCACTATTCCCAAATCATTGTTTTCCCATCTGACCATTTGTGACTTGTACTGTGAGTTGTCAACGTTGGCCACACATAGTGAAATTCTTTGGTCATGGTCAGTGACCTATGCCTACTTTGGTTAATCATACTGCATGGTAGCCACAGCGCGCCACTACTTATTGAAGATCTTTGTACATTCTAGTTGATAAGTAGTATTCACAAACCATTGTTTCTCGCTCTGACCATTTGTGACATGTATTATGAGTTCTTAACGTTGACCACACATAGTGAAATTCTTTGTTCATGGTCAATGAAATATGCATACTTTGGTTGGTCATTGTCCATGATAGCCACACCATGTATCTAATTTTTGAAGGTCTTTGTACTTCCTAGTTGATAACTAATTTTCCCAGTTCATTGTTTCCCCTTTGACCATTTGTAATTTGTATTATGCGTTGTCAACATTAACCACACAAAGTGAAAGTCTTTGATCATGGTTAGTGACATATACCTTTTTTGGTTGGTCATTGTGAATGGTAGCCACGCCGTGCCACTACCTAAAGAAGGTCTTTGTACTTTCTAGAGAATAATTATTATAACCAAACCAGTGTTTCCCCCATCTGACCATGTGTTACTCATGTTATGAGTGGTGAACGCTGACCACACACAGTGAAATTCTTTTGGACATGGTCAGTGACATATGCCTAATTTGGTTGGTCATTGTGCATGGTAGCGACACTGTGCCACTATTTGTTGAAGGTATTTGAACTTGTTATTCAATTACTAGTATTCCCAAACCATTGTTTCCCCCTCTGACCATTGAAGAATCGTGCTATGAGTTGTGATTGTTGACGACACAGTGAAATTCTTTGGTCATGGTCAGGGACATATGCATACTATGGTTGGTCATTGTGCATGGCAGCCACACCGTGCCACCCTTTACTGAAGGTTTTTGTGCTCGCTAGTCAACAACTACGCTTCATAAACAATTGTTCCCCCCTCTGACCATTTTTGACTTGTATTATGAGTCGTCAACATTAACCACACACAGTGAATTTCTTTGGTCATGGTCAGTGACAAAAGCCTACATTGGTCAGTCATTGTGTATGGTAGCCACACTTTGCCACAACCTATTGAAGGTCTTTTCACTTGCTAGGCAATAACTAGTACTCTCAAATCATTGTCTCCCCCTCTGACCATTTGTAACTCGTATTATGAGTTGTCAACATTGACCACATATAGTGCAACCGTTTGGTCATGCTAATTGACATATGCCTACTTTGGTTGGTCATTGTGCATGGTAGCCACACTGTGCCACTACTTGTTGAAGGTTTTTGCACTTGCAAGTTGATAACTAGAATTCCCAACACATTCTTTGCCCCTCTGAGCATTTGTGACTAGTATTATGAGTCGTGAATGTTAACCCATCATTGTGAAATTGTTTGGTAATAATCAGTGACATATGCCTACTTTGGTTGGTCATTGTGCGTGGAAGCCACACCATGCCACTACTTATTGAAGGTCTTCAAACTTGCTAATTGATAACTAGTGTTTCCAAATCATTGTTTCCCACACTGACCATTTGTGATTTGTGTTATGAGTTGTTAACCAAGACCACACATAGGGAAACTCTTTTGTCATGATCAGTGACATATGCCTACTTTGGTTGGTCATTGTGCATGATAACCACAGCGCGCCACTACATATTCAAGATCTTTGTACTTTCTAGATGATACATAATGTTTCCAAACCATTGTTTCTCCCTATGATCATTTGTGACCTGTATAATAAGTTGTCAACGTTGACCACACAAAGTGAAATTCGTTTGGTCATGGTCAGTGACATATGCCTCCGTTGGTTGGTCATTGTGCAGGATGGCCACACTGTGCCACTACTAATTGAAGGCCTTTGTACTTGCTAGTTGATAACTAGTATTCCCAAATCATTTTTTTCACATCTGACCATTTCTGACTTTTCCTATGAGTTGTCAACGTTTGCCATACATAGTGAAATTATTTGGTCATGGTCAATGACATATGCCTTCTTTGGCTGGTCGTTATGCATAGTATCCACAGCGTGCCACTACCTATTGAAGATCTTTGTACTTTCTAGTTGATAACTAGTATTCCCAAACAATTTCTTCCCCCTCGTACGATTTGTGACTTGTACAATGAGTTGTCAATGTTGAACACCCACAGTGAAATTCTTTGGTCGTGGTTAGTGACATATGCATACTTTGGTTGGTCATTGTGCATGGTAGCCACACCGTGTAATGACTTATTGAAGGTCTTTTTACTTGCTACTTGGTAACCAGTATTCCCAATTCATTGTTTCCATCTCTGACCATTTGTGACTTGTACTATGTGTTGTCAACATTGACCACACATAGTGAAATTGTTTGGTCATGGCCAGTGACATATGCCTTCTTTGGTTGATCATTTTGCATGGTAGCCACACCGTGCTACTACTTATTGAAGGTCTTTGTACTTGCTAGACAATAAACAGTATTCCAAAACCAGTGTTTCCTCCTCTGATCATTTGCGGCTTGTGTTATGAGTCGTCAATGTTTACCACACATAGTGAAATTATTTGGTCATGGTGAGTGCCAAAGGCCTACTTTGGTTGGTCATTGTGCATGGTAGCCACAGTGTGCCACTGCTTATTGAAAATATTTGTACTTGCTAGTGCATAACTAGTATTCACAAAACATTGTTTCCCCCTTTAACCATTTGTGACTGGCGTTATGAGTTGTAAACATTGACCACACATAGTGAAATGCTTCGGTCATGGTCAGGGACATATGCCTACTTTGGTTGGTCATTGTGCATGGTAGCCATACCTTTCCACGACTTATTGAAGATCCTTGTACTTGTTGGTTGATAACAAGTATTTCCAAACCATTGTTTCTCCCTCTGAACATTTGTGCCTTGTGTTATGAGTTCTCAATGTTGACTACACATTGTGAAATTCTTTGTTCATGATCAGTGACATATGCCTAATTTGGTTGGTAATTGTGCATGGCTGCCACAGAGTGCCACTACTTGTTGAAGATCTTTGTACTTTCCAGGCAATGACTAGTATTCCCAAACAATTGTTTCCCCCTCTGACTATTTGTGACTTGTATTATGAGTAGTCAACGTTGACCACACATAGTGAAATCCTTTGGTCATGGTCAGTGACATGCATATTTTTGTTGGTCATTGTGCATGGCAGCCACACTGTGCCACTAATTATTGAAGCTTTATGTACTTGCTAGATTATAACTAGTATTCATAAAGCATTGTTTCCCCCTCTTGCAATTTGTAACTTGTATTATGAGTCGTCAACATTGACCACACATAGTGATTTTTTTGGTCATGGTCAGTAAAAAATCCCTACTTTGGTTTTTCATTGTGCATGGTAGCCACAGTATGCCACTACGTAGTCAAGATCTTTGTACTTGCTAGTTCATAACTAGTTTTTCCAAACCATTTTTTCCCCCTCTAGCCATTAGAAACGCGTTATGAGTTGTCAACATTAACCACACATAGTGAAACTCTTTGGTTGGTAACTGTGCATCAAAGCCACACCGAGCCACTACTTATTGAAGGTTTTTGTACTTGCTAGTTGATAACTATTCTTCCCAAACCAATGTTCCCTCCTCTGACCATATGTGACTTGTATTATGAGTTGTCAACATTGACTACACATAGTTAGATTATTTTGGTCACGTTCACTGATACATGCTTCCTTTCGTTGGTCATTGTGCATGGTAGCCACACGGTGCCACTACTTATTGGAGGTCTTTACACTTGCTAGTTGATAACTAGTGTTCCCAAACTATTGTTTCCCCATCGAACCATTTGTGACTCGTATTACAAGTTGTCAATGTTGACCCATCATAGTGAAATTCTTTGGTCATGGTCAGGAACAAATACCTACTTTGGTTGGTCATTATGCATGGTAGCCACAGCGTGCCACTACTTGCTGAAGATGTTTGTACTCACTAGAAAATAACTAGCATTCCCTAACCATTTTCCCCCTTCTGACCATTTGTGACTCGTGTTATGAGTTTTGAATATTGTCCACACATGGTGAAACGTTTTTGTCATGGTCAGTGACATATGCCTACTTTGGTTGGTCATTGTGCATGGTAGCCATAGCATGCCACTGCGTATTGAAGACCACTGTACTTGCTATTCGATAACAAGTATTCCCAAGTAATTGTTTCCCCCTGTGACCACATTGTGACTCGTGTTATGAGTTGTCAACGTTGACCACACATAGTGGAATTCTTTGGTCATGATAAGTGACATATGCCTACTTTGGTTGGCCATTAAGCATGGTTGCCACACCATACAACTTCTCACTGAAGATCTTTTTACTTGCTTGTTTAAAACTAGTATTCCCAAACCATTTTTCCCCCTTTGACCATTTGTAACTTGTATTATGAATTATCAACATTGACCACACATAGTGGAATTCTTTAGGTCACGTTCACTGACATATGCATACTTTGGTTGGTCATAGTGCATGTTAGCCACACCTCGCCACTACTTATTGAATGTCGTTGCACGTGCTAGTTGATAACTGGTATTCTCAAACCATTGTTTGCCCCTCTGACCATTTGCGACTCGTATTATGAGTTGTGAACGTTGACCATCATATCGAAATTCTTTGGTCATGATGAGTGACATATGCCTACTTTGGTTGGTCATTGTGTATGGTAGCTACACCGTACCACAACGTATTGAAGATATTTGTTCTTGCTATTCCATAACTAGTATTCCCAAACCATTTTTTCTCCCTCTGAACGCTAGTGACACGTGTTATGAGTCCTCAACGTTGACCAAGCTTAGTGAAATTCTTTGTTCATGGTCAGTGACATATGCCTATTCTGGTTGGTCATTGTGCATTGTAGCCACACTGTGCCACTTATTATGTAAGATATTTGATTTTTCTAGTCGATAACTAGTATTCCAAACCATTGTTTCTCCCTTTGACCATTTTTGACTCGTGTTATGAGTTGTCAACGTTGACCAGAATGAAATTCTTTGGTCATGGTCAGTGACATATGCCTGTTTTGGTTGGTCATTATACATCGTAGCCATAGCGTGCCACTACTTAATGAAGATCTTTATCATTTCTAGTTGATATATAGTATTACCAAAACATCCCCCCCCCCCTCTAGCCATTTGTGACTCGTATCATGAGTTGTCAACATTGACCACACATAGTGTAACTTGTTGGTCATGCTAAGTGACATATGCCTACTTTGGTTGGTCATTGTGCATGATAACCGCACAGTGCCACTACTTATTGAAGGTCTTTGCACTCGCTAGTTGATTATTAGTATTTTGAAACCATTTCTTCCTCCTCTGACCATCTGTGACTTGTTTTATGAGTTTCAAAACATTGACAACACATAGTGAAACTCGTTGGTCATGCTAAGTGACATATGCTTACTTTGGTTGATCATTGTGAATGATAACCACACCGTGCCACTACTTATTGCAGGTCATTATTCTTGCTAATTGATAATCAATACTCCCAAACTATTGTTTCTCCCTCTGACCATTTGTGACTTGTATTATGAATTGTCAACATTGACCACACATAATGAATTGTTTTTGGTCATGTTCAGTGACATTCCTCCTTTGGTTGGTCATTGTGCATGGTAGCCACAGCGTACCACTACTTATTCAAGATCTTTGTACTTACCACCCATAAACTAGTATTCCCAAACCATTGTTTCCCCCTCTGACCATTTGTGACTCGTGTTATGAGTTGTAAACATTGACCACACATAGTGAAACTCTTTGGTCATGGTCAGTGACACATGCCTACTTTGGTTGGTTATTGTGCATGGTAGCCACACCGTGCCACAACATATTGAATATCTTTGTACTTACCAGTAGATAACTAGTATTCCCAAACTATTGTTTCCCCCTCTGACCATTTGTGACTTGTAGTATGAGTCATCAACATTAACCACACATAGTGAAATTCTTTGGTCATGGTCAGGGACAAATGCCTACTTTGGTTTATCATTGTGCATGGTAGCTACAGCATACCACTACGCATTGAAGATCTTTGTACTTGCTAGCCAGTAACTAGTGTTCCACAACCATTGATTCCCCCTCTGACCATTTGTGACTTGTGTTATGAGTTGTAAACATTGACTAGACATAGTGAAACTCTTTGTTCATGGTCACTGACATATGCATACTTTGGTTGGTCATTGTGAATGGTAGCCACACCGTGCCACATCTGATTGAAGATCTTTATACTTGCTAGTAGATAAGTAGTATTGTCAAACTGTGTTTTCTTCCTCTGACCATTTGTGACTCGTGTTATGAGTTGTTAACATTGACCACACGTAGAAAAATTCTTTGCTCATGGTCAGAGACATGTGCCTCATTTGGTTGGTCATTGTGTAGGGTAGCCACAGCGTGCCACTACTTATTAAAGATACTTGTACTTGTTATTTGATAAGTAGTATTCCCAAATCATTTTTCGCCCTCTGACCATTTGTGCCTCGTCTTATGATGTGTCAACATTGACCACTGTGAAACTCTTTGGTCATGCTAAGTGACATATGCCTACTTTGGTTGGTCAATGTGCACGGTTGCCACACATTGCCACTACGTATCAAAGTTCTCTGTACTTGCTAGTTGATAAATAGTATTCCCAACCCATTGTTTCCCCCTCTGACCATTTGTGACTGGTATTCCGAGTTGTGAACATTGATCCATCATAGTGAAATTCTTTGGTCATAGAGAGTGAGATATGCCTACTTTGGTCGGTCATTGTGCATGGTAGCCACACCGTGCAACTACTCATTGAAGTTCTTCTAACTTGCTAATTGATAACTAGTGTTTCCAAACCATTGTTTCCCCCTCTGACCATTTGTGACTTGTGTTATGGGTTATCAACGTAGACCACTCACATTGAAACACTTTGGTCAAAATAAGTGACATATGCCTACTTCAGTTGGTCATTGTGCATGATAACCACAGAATGCCACTACACATTGAAGGTCTTTGTACTTGCTAGATGATACCTAGTGTTTTCAAACCATTGTTTCTTTGTCTAACCATTTGTGACTCGTATTATGAGTTGTCAACGTTGACCACGCATAATGAAATTTGTTTGGTCGTGGTCAGTGTCAGAAACCGGATGGCGGTGCTAACTTGGCCTGACGGGTCTTCTGTGCTCATGGTTATATTTTGTGCGAGTGGTTCTGAGTCTAAGCGTGAGCTTTGTGGTGGCCCCATGCTATGTTTCTGGCGGTTGAAGGCAAATGTGAGACAGTCACGTTTGCAAAGGGAATAACACAATTTTGTATTAGTTTTTTAACATGGACATGATTTCATCATTTGTAGGGCTAGTCATGAGTTCTCCAACGCACCAAATCGTGCGCAATTCAGATCACCGTAGCTCTCGCTACGTTAGTCAAAGCGCAGCATCCCAAATCAGCCGCTCAGTCAGCGGCGCGCACCATGTCGCCCACCGAGGCACCCTCACACATCAAGGACCCATTATAAATGCAGTTCCGGAGGTGCAGATGTCCCTACGTGTAGCGGAGGTGCCACTCGCGCCTTTGCGGTCTGAGTTAATCATCGTGTTTGGTGATGGGGATTTCTGTGGTTTGAAACCTGTTTGCGGACCTGCAGTCAGAGAACTTTATTGTTTATCTTGTGTTGTAGAACAACTATATTTCAAGAAGAGACCCAAGTGTGTGGGGCTAATTTATGTGGCAAGTGCGCCGAGTCACCATACAAAAGTACACAAAGAGCGCACTCGATTTTCTAATCTGTTCCATGTGTTTAAGAGCACCTTTTTTTTTTTTTCTTACATGCCAGAGCAAGTATCTTTCTAGAAGAGACCCGAGTGCGTGGGGCTAGTGCATGTGGCAAGTACATTGAGTCACCATACAAAAGTAAACTAAGAGTACCCTCAGTGTGCTAACTTGTCTTATATGTCTAGTGAAACCATGGATGTTGTCTTATAAGGCTGATGCATAATTATTAAAAAAGGGAATGAATGATGTGAAATTACATCTCTTTTAGCTTTTACATATTGTGTATGTATGTTTCATATTCCGTGCCAGTCACCGATTGGTAAGTTATCGTACATGATTTACAAACCAAATCATATCAGAATACCGATTGAGATAACATTGAGAAGCGTGAAGCATTTATATCCGGTTTTGCAGCCTTTGAAGACTATATTGAGCTTTACACCGTAGATATCTTGGATGCTTTATTTCAGTTTTATCACACTAATAAAAGTCAAAGGGGGTTTAATAATGTTGTTATTTCCACTGCTATCTGGGTCATCTGTCGGAATCGGCCCAGAGCTGCCTCTTAGTTTTTTGTGACGGTTATCTAAATTCCAACGATTGTGTACTGTCATTGTCGGTGATATGTTTGTCATTGCATGTGGAGGCATGACATATCCTTTGCTTCAGTCCTTGCAATGTGTCAAGATGGAATCCGTGTGGTATGGTCCCGACGTTTGTCTGATCGCCTCTAGTGGTTCACGTCTACTCTTTTGGGCGAATCTGAGACTGAGCGTGAGCTTTCTGGTCGCCTCACGCTATGTGAGCAGGAATTCAGAGAAAGTCATTTTGCGAAGGGAATAACGTCGTTTTGTGTTCGTTGTTGAACATGAACATGATCACAACATTTATAGGGCTAGTCATGAGCTTTCCAACGCACCAAACTGCGTGTCATTTGGCCAAGCGTAGCTCAAGTTATGCTTGCCGAAGCGCAGGTCTCACCCACCACAGAAACGCCTAACGCCTCCATGGCGCGCACACGCCTTGGCGCCTTCCTTCACGTGCAAAGCGCCTTTCCCAAGGCGCAGGTCCACTTGCACATGGTGTAGGGGTCCCTTGTACTGTTTCCATGCACCCTACCCACTTTTGGGTCGAGTTTGGTGATGGGGTGTGACGAGGTTCGGAACCTGTCCGCAGACGTGCAGTCAGAATTGTGACAGTCCCCGAGTAACAAAACGTACTTCTGAGTTTCGGACGCCGTGCCAGGTTTTTGGTTAAGTCCCTCAGTAACAACCTGCAATACTGGATCCGGTGGGTGATCCACCTGATCAGGCGGATCATCCACCGGACGCCTCGGCAGGCCTATCGGAGCACTTTCTCCAGATGGTAATTTTGTTACTCGATCCGGTCCATTATCGACCGGATTTCGAGTCGCAGCCGGCTCCCAGAGCCGCTGCGCACACCCCAACTTTGGAAGGCCATATCTCCCTTGATACTTGTCCGATTCCAGCGAAACAACTTCCACCGGATTCAGCGGCTTGTCAACTCCACGGGGAAATCCTCCATTTTAGGATCCGAGCAATTGTCGAGTCGCCAGATCCGCCGGAGCGGAGTTTCCACTTTCTGGCGGCTCGTCGGTGCCTCCCGACACCGCACTTGGGCATGCGGAGGGGCAATTTTTCAACATTCTCCCCCTTGCACCTTCCATGCCTGCTGCTCCTGCTTCCTCTTACTAATCTTCCGCTACACACTCCAGCCGGTCATGGCTGGTCATCCCAAGTCCGGCCACGCTCATCGCGTGCCGGTCCGCGGGTTGCGCTTTGGTCAAGCAATCCGCAAGCATGTTGTGCGTACTGCAGTGCTGCAGCACCACCTGCCCCTTTTTGACAATGTCCCGTGCGTAGTGATAACACACGTCGATGTGCTTCGTCCTCTTGTGCTGCGTCGGGTTGTTGGTCTGAGAGATGGAACCGGTGTTGTCCTCTTGCACCACCGTTGGCTCCTGTTGCGGCACGCCCAGCTCCCCCAGCAACCTGCGGAGACATACCGCCTCCTTGTCCGCCTCGGCTAGTGCGATGTACTCAGCTTCCACTGTGGAGGTGGTGACGCAGTCCTGCTTCATGATGCACCACGAGACCGCTGTACCAGGGAGGAAGAACACGTAGGCAGATGTGGACTTCCGCTTGTCCACATCCCCAGCGTAGTCTGCATCCGTGTAGCAGACCAGACACAAAGGGTCCGTCCGCCCTTTGCCGTCGAACCTCAGGCGCGCATGTCGCGTCGCCTGCAGGAAGCGGAGGATGCGCTTGACCGCCTACTAGTGTAGTGGCCTTGGATCGGCCACGTACCTGCGCACTTGGCCCACCGCGTAGGCCAGGTCCAGTCAAGTCGCCACCATGGCGTACATGAGGCTGCCCACCGCTGATTGGTAAGGCACTCCTGCCATATCCTCCCGCTCTTCTTTTGTTTGCGGCGCCATTGCCGCACTTAGTTCACAGTTCGTGGAGACTGGACTGCACACTGGTTTGCAGTCCTCCATGCCCTACCGCTTCAGTACCTCGGCCACGTATTTGGCCTGCCCCAGCTCGAGCGTGCGCGCCCTCCGGTTCCGCGTAATGCTTACCCCTAGGTAGAACTCCAGCTCCCCCATGTCCGACATCTGCAACGTGCTGCTCAGCTGCTCTTTCAGCTGTTGTAGGCTCGGCAGGTCTGGGGAGCACAAGATCAGATCGTCCACGTAGAGTGCGACAATCGGATGGAGTTTCTTGCTGTGCCACACGTACACAGTGTGATCCGCTTCACAGCGCTTGAAGCCGAGTTGTGCAATGAAGCTGTCCATCTGTTGGTACCAGCATCTGGGCGATTGTTTTAGCCCGTACAAGGACTTCCGCAGCTTGCACACCTTGCCCTCCGGCGCCTCCACCCCCTTCGACACCTCCATGTAGATTTTTTTGTTGATGATGCCGTAGAGGAATGCCGTCTTTACGTCCATTTGGTGGAGCTCCATGTCCTTCATGGATGCCACCGCACGGATCGCTCGGATGCTTGTGAACTTGGCAACGGGGGTGAACGTCTCATCGTAGTGCTCGCCCTTACGCTGTGCGTACCCCTTCGCCACGAGCCGCGCCTTGTACTTGTCAACCACTCCTTCCTTTGTGAACTTGGTCTTGAAGACCCACTTGGAGCTGATAACCTTGGCGTCTTTCGGCTTATCAACCAGCTGCCACGTGTTGTTTTCTGCAATGGACGCCAACTCCGACTTGATGGCGGCGTCCCACTGCTCCCCCTCGGGCCACGCAAGCGCATCTTGCACGGTCGTCGGTTCCGTTGAGGCAGCCAGCATGCACCGTGTCATGCCGATCCATCGACCGGTGCTTGCGTTGAAACGCTTCCTTGCTCTCCGCTGCCTCCCGCTACGGCACGACAGTCTTGGCGGCGTCTCGTCGCTCTGCTGCAATCCTTCCGACTCAGCCCGCTCCGGTGAATCATCGACCGGACGGCTCCCCGAGGTTCCCTCCTGTTCGGTGAACCATCAACCGGACGGGTGGCGTGTCCGGAGGATTTTTCTCCGACGCCCGACGCGAACTCCGCCGGGAGTGCGCACTTTGGCACCCACGGTGCCTCCTTTGACGGATCATTCCGCCGGATCTCCAGCCCACCTGCATTGTCGTCAGAGTCCTCCGCGTCGGCTGCTACACCTGCTGCACCGCCGCACTCCGACGCCGCATCATCGACCTCCTCGTCCGCTTGCTCCTCCTCGTAGTCAAGGAGCTGGAACCACTCCCACTATTTTGGAGTGTTCGAGACACTCACGTCGTTGCGGTTGCTGCTGAAGCTTTATTGCTCGTCCAACTCGACGTCACGGCTGCGCATGATCTCTTGCGTGCGTGGGTCCCAGAGCCGATACGCCTTTTGCGCGCTTTGTAGCTGAGGAACAAGCACGGCTTCGCCCGCGGTTCCAATTTGCTGTCGCATTGTTGCGCCGCCTGCACCATTGCGTGCGCCTTGCACCTGAACACCTTCAGGTGCGCCATGTTTGGCTTGCGCCCGCTCCAAATCTCCTGCGGCGTCTTCCAGCCGCCCTTGCCCTTCACCACCACTGTTGGGGTGAGGTTGATGGTGTAGCTTGCTGTACACACAGCCTCCACCCAGAACCCTCGCGATAACCCCGCATCAACAAGCATGGTCCGCACCATGTTGAGCAGCGTTTGGTTTGCCCGCTCCGCCACTCCGTGAGACTGTGGCGAGTACGGCGTAGTAGGTTCCCACTTGATGCCCTGCTGCTTCATCCACCCGCTGCAGCCCACGCACTCTCTGCCATTGTCGCTGCGTAGCGCTCTGACCTTCCGGCCAGTCTACCTCTCCACCGCCGTGACGTACTCCTTCAGCCGGTCCAGGACCTCGCCTTTCCGCCCCATGAAGTACACGTAGAGTTTTCTGCTGCAGTTGTCAATGAAAGTGACGAAGTATCTCAAGCCGCTGTTTGACGGCGTTTTGAACTGTGCACGACCTCCAGCTGGTCCTTTGCGCGAGCCTCGTTCTCGTTGAACGGTTTGCGCCGCGCCTTGCCCAAAATGCAAAGCTCGCACTTTTTGTGCGCTACTACATCTGCTGCCACCTCTACTGCACCGTCGATGACGAGGCCGTGCACCATGTCGCGCTTCGCCATCTCCTTAACGGTTGCGGGCGCCGAATGCCCGAACCGTCGGTGCCAAAGCTCCAGATCAACGCTTCCTCCCTTGGCCATGTTGACGACGCGCTCCTGCAAATCTGTTGCGTTGGATGCCGCGGGGACCACCTTGGTCTCCACAATGTAGAGACCGCCCTCACGCTTCGCCTCTAGCACGACCTCGCCGTCGCCGTCGATGCGTACCACTGCCCCTTTCCTGTGGAAGAGCATCTCATATCCCTTGTCCGTCAAGCGGCTAACACTCAGGATGTAAGCCAGGCCGGGGACGTGCTGCACATCAAGAATTGTGCACAGCTCCTTCTTACCACCCACCACGACTTCCACCTCTACGTCGCCTTGGCCGGCTGCCAGCTCGACTTTATCGTTCGCGACCACCATTGACTTGGAGGACTTCTCGTAGGTGACGAAACCCACCTTCTCGACGTGGGTGTGCTCCTCGGTCCCGGAATCTAAGCACCGCCTGTTGGCCTTCTTGAGGAAGTGGTTCTTGTTGCCGTTGAGGAGCGACCTGCCCTTGCTGTTTTTGCCGCCGGTCTTCGCCTCCTCCGGGCACTCACGGGCCCAATGGCCCTCTTTGCCACAATTGGGGCACGCACCTTTCTTGGCACCCTTCTTGCCGCCGCCCTTTCCACCACTTCCTTGGCCCCTGCNCTCCTCGGTCCCGGAATCTAAGCACCGCCTGTTGGCCTTCTTGAGGAAGTGGTTCTTGTTGCCGTTGAGGAGCGACCTGCCCTTGCTGTTTTTGCCGCCGGTCTTCGCCTCCTCCGGGCACTCACGGGCCCAATGGCCCTCTTTGCCACAATTGGGGCACGCACCTTTCTTGGCACCCTTCTTGCCGCCGCCCTTTCCACCACTTCCTTGGCCCCTGCTTTCGCCACCACGTGTTTTGGTGAAAAGGGCCGATGATGAAGACGAGGACTCCTCGCAGCTCCGTCGCTGCGCCTCGTTGCGGATGTACTCTCCGACCGCACCATAGGTGAGCTTGTCCTCCGACCATCCTCCGAGGACGGTGATGAGTGGGCCCCAACTGTCACGCAGGGCCATGAGGAGGGCCATTGCCTGCAACTGCATGTCGATCTCTCACCCCACGTCATTGCATTGCGAGTCGAGCAACTCGATCTGCTGCATGGCGGAGATGACATCATCTCCCTCCTCGATTCTCACCGTAAGGAGTGGCTTCATTGCGAAGATTTTGTTCGCCAACGACTTGGATTGGTGGATGGCGCATAGCTTTTGCCAAGCTTTGGCTGCCAGCTTGCAGCCTTGGAAGTAGCCCCACTGCGACTCGGCTGTCCCGGACACCAGGAGCATGACCGCCTCCGTGTTTTTCTTTTCAAAGGCCTGCTTCTCCGCGTCCGTAGCAGTCGCCTCTGTGAGCACCTCCTTTCCCAACATGATATCCAGCAGCCCCTTATGCGAGAGGTGCAGATCGAAATGCCACCTCCATAGCCCAAAGCCCGGGCCGACCACATACTCCTGAATGGGCTGCGTCTCCTTCTGCACCATGTGCGCAGCTGCTACTCGGACGAGTTCTCAGGACTTCACAGCGACGTTCAAGATGATGATCACGTGCGCTGCGGAAGACGTGAACGTTCGATGCGTTCAGACCCGCGGGCCCATAACCCTTTGTCAAAATAATCTGCGTGGTGCGGTCCCGATGTTTGTCTGATCGCCTCTAGTGGTTCACGTCTACTGTTTTGGGCGAATTTGAGACTGAGCGTGAGGTTTCTGGTCGCCTCACGCTATGTGAGCAGGAATTTAGAGACAGTCAGTTTGCGAAGGGAATAACGTCGTTTTGCATTCGTTTTTTAACATGAACATGACAACAACATTTATAGGTCTAGTCATGAGCTTTTCAACGTACCAAACTGCGCGTGATTTGGCCAAGCGTAGCTCAAGTTATGCTTGCCGAAGCCCAGGTCTCACCCACCACAGAAACGCCTAACGCCTCCATGGCGCGCACACGCCGTGGCGCCTTCCTTCACGTGCAAAGCGCCTTTCCCAAGGCGCAGGTCCACTTGCACATGGTGTAGGGGTCCCCTGCACTGTTTCCATGCACCCTACCCACTTTTGGGTCGAGTTTGGTGATGGGGTGTGACGAGGTTCGGAACCTGTCCGCAGACCTGCAGTCAGAATTTTGACAAAGTCCCCGAGTAACAAAATGTACTTCTGAGTTTCGGACGCCGTGCCAGGTTTTTGGCTAAGTCCCTCAGTAACAACCTGCACTACTGGATCCGGTGGATGATCCACCTGATCAGGCGGATCATCCACCGGACGCCTCGGCAGGCCTATTGGAGCAATTTCTCCAGATGGTAACTTTGTTACTCGATCCGGTCGATTATCGACCGGATTTCGAGTCGCAGCCGGCTCCCAGAGCCGCTGCACACACCCCAACTTTGGAAGGTCATATCTCCCTTGATACTTGTTCGATTCCGGCAAAACAACTTCCACCGGATTCAGCGGCTTGTCAACTTCACGGGGCAATCCTCCATTTTAGGATCAGAGCAATTGTCGAGTCGCCAGATCCGCCGGAGCGGAGTTTCCACTTTCTGGCGGCTCGTCGGCGCCTCCCGACGCTGCACTTGGGCATGCGGAGGGGCAACTTTTCAACAATTTTTTCAGAGCTGCCTCTTAATTTTTTGTGATGGTTATCTTAATTCCAAAGACTGTGTACTGTCATTGTCGGTGATATGTTTGTCATTGCATGTTGAGGCATAACTTATCCTTCGCTTCAGTCCTTGCAATGTTGTCCAGTGATGGGTCCAGTGCACGGGGCTAGTGTATTTGGCGAGTGCGCTTGAAATATGTGCAAAAGTGCACTAAACACGCACTGAGTGTGTGATACCCACATTCCGTAATGGCTGAATTGTGTGTATTTTCTTGCATAAAGAAGAGCACACCTGCGCTATTTGCAAACCAATGTAAACATCAAGAAACTACAAGCCTACATGCTGCGAGTTTTGAGATCTGACTAATGAAAGGATATTATGGGTTCCGTTTGGGGAACTCTAGAATCGAAGATTCCATAAGGACTTGTTACAAATGTTTGTAAACATAAACCTCCTTGAACTATTTTCTTGTCAGTTTTTTCTCAGGCGTAAGAAATGTAGAAAGGAGGAGAGTGAAAATTTGATTCTACAAAAGAAGATTGTATCTAGTCACAAAACATGAATGGAAACATGTCACCCTTCCTTGACGTGAAGTTCATGACGGTATCAGAAGACATTCTAAACATTTTCGATAGATTCATCGATTGAAATGGTCCATCTTCACTTGTCATTCATAATGCTTTTGACTGGCGTGGAAACATTATGTCTATGTGAAAGAATGGTTCCTACGTAAAAACCGTGTTTTGTGCTGCTTGAAATGTCTGATGTTCGCCTGAAAGGACAAAAGCTATTCTCGTGGTCAATCTTCTCTACGACTTGCGAGATGCTAACACTCGCAGCCAAATCGACTATCTTGATAACTAACATCGCATCCCAACTCGGTTTGAAACTGTTAAACATTGCACACCCAGTGTGTGATAAGTGTACTCTGCCATACAAATCGATTGCACTGACCCATATACACCATGCCTTGTACTAGGGGGTCTTGGCAACGGGATGAGTCTCTCCTGGACATCCGACGGAAATCGGATTAGCAATAAAGCGTACGAGGCTTTGCGCATGAAGTACCCTGCTGTCCCTTTCACTCACTGTGTTTGTAACACTCTCGACCTGTACCTGACAGACTTGAGGAAGACGGAATGGGGACAGGCTGTCATAAGCAAGTGTGAGAAAGTGGTGACGTTTTTCAGGAACAAGGACCTCCTGAGGTCCTTGTTCCTAAAAAACGTCACCACTTTCTCACACGTGGACGCAAGCGTGCACCGTGAAACCCAGCCTGGGTCAAGTTTGCATTGGAGCGGCTGAGCTGGCGGTGGGATAACCAGATGAGCTGTCCTGATTTTGCTGCTGCACATTTTCTGTGCATCCGATGCACTTTGGGCACAAATTTGACGGTGACAAGAAGATGGTTGAGGCATGGAACGTAGCGGTTACAGTCCCTGTGCCTGAGAAGGACGTTGACGCTCTTGAGAGAGAGCTAGAGGGGTTTGAGAACACACGGGTGACGTGCGACAATGACCCCTCTTGTACTAAGGACGTAGAGAAGGCAAAGGCAGCAGTGCAGCAGGTGGTGGCTGGTGACATGCCTCTTTCCGCTGGTATGGTAGGTTCATGACAAGTCTCCCTGTTCTCTGTGCATTCTCCATGAGACTTCTTGCACAACCATGCAGTTCCTCGGAAAACAAACGCGTGTTCTCAAAGCACAAGCTAGTGCAGACAGCACAATGCAACAGGCTCAAGGCCAACACACTAGAGCTGCTGGTGCGGGTCAACGCCCACCTCAACAAACTGTACGGCAAGAAGAAGGCACGCACCCTCACTGCTGACATCTTGAACAAAATACAGGACAAAGAAGCTAAGAGTGGGAGTGAAACAGATGGAGAGATTCATCATGTAGATGATGAAGACAGAGAGGACTGGGTGTAGGACCCCCTCATTGCCGATGCCGGTGATAATAATGAGGTGTAGTTAGAAGAAATTGGTACTAGTGGCGAGGGTGCTGAAGCTGGAGCAGGAGCTGCTCGTGCTGTTGGTGGAGAGGAAGCAGATGGTGAGGGTGCTGAAGCTCATGGTGTAGGAGTGGCGGCAGTAGAGGAAAAGGAGGATTCTGACGATGATGTTGAGGAGGAAATGGAGGGAGATGATGATGAAGTGAAGGGGTAGAGGAAGCAGAGGAGGCTGAGGAGGAGGAGCGGATAGCTGAGAAGTAAGTTGGAAGGATTCTACAGCTTAGTGTGTAGAAGAGGAAGGATGTGGAGGCAGCTTTGGAGGTGGAGCAAGCTGCAACAACTCCTGGGGGAAACATTGGAAGTGCAGCAGCTGCTAGTGCACGTGGTGGGACTTGAACTGTGTCAAGTCCATCTACAACAGCAGCAGCAACATCTGCAGCACGTCCTACTTCTGCCAGGACCATTGGGCAGCAAAACACATCTTGCATGGCTGGTTCATCCAAGGCAATTGCTGCTAGGGCAGCTGCTCTAAAGACGACTGTAGCCGCCAAGGCTGTCAGAAACCGGGGTGCGGTTCCAACGTGGCCCGATGGGTCTTCTGTGCTCACGGCTATGTTTTGTGTGGGTGGTCCTGAGTCTAAGCGTGAGCTTTCTGGTCACCCCACGCTATGTTTCAGGGAGTTGAAGACAATTGCAAGACAGTCACTTTTTACGGAGGAAAAAACGTGATTATGCATTAGTTTTGGAACACAGACATGATCTAAACATTTGTAGGGCTAGTCATGAGCTCTCCAACGCACCAAACTTTGCGCAATTTGGATCACCGTAGCTCCCGCTACATGCGCCAAAGCTTAGCACCCCAAATCAGCCGCTCAGTCCGCGGTGTGCACCACGTCGCCCGCCGAGGCGCCCTAACACATCAAGGACCCATCAAAATGCCATTCCGGAGGCACAGATTTCCCTATGCATAGTGGCGGCACCCCTCGCGCCTTTGGGGTCTGTTTCGATTAGTTGATCATCGAGTTTGGTGATGGAGATTGATGTGGGTCGAAACCTGTTCGCGGACCTCACGTCAGAATTTTGACGAAGTCCCTGAGTAACAAACTGTACTTCTGAGTTTTGGACTCCGAGGCCAGGATTTTGGCCAAGTCCCTCAGTAACAAAATGCACTCCTGAAATCCGGCGGATCATCCACCGGACGTCTCGGCAGATCTTCCGGAGCAAAATCCCCAGGTGGCATTTTGTTTCTTGTTCCGGTCAATCATTCACCAGAAGTCGAACCGCGGCCGGCTCCCGGAACCACGCACACCCCAACTTTGGAAGCCCATATCTCCCTGGTTACTAGTCCGATCCGGCGAAACAACTTCCACCGGATTTAGCAACTCGTCAACTTTCAGGGGAAATCCTTCATTTTAGGATCCAAGCAATCATCGAGTCCCCAGATCTGTCGATGAGGAATTTCCTCTCTCTGGCGGCTCGTCGGTGCCTCCCAGCACCGCACTTGGACATGTAGAGGGACAATCTTCAACATTCTCCCCCTTGCACCTGCCATGCCTGCTGCTCCTGCTTGCTTTTACTCATCTTCCGCTGTGCCTTCCAGCCCATCATAGCTGGTCATCCCAAGTCCGGCCACGCTCAATGCGTGCCGGTCGACGGGTTGCGCTTTGGTCAAGCAATCCGCAAGCATGTTGTGCGTGCTGTAGTGCTGCAGTACCACCTGCCCCTTTTCAACCATGTTCCGTGTGTAGTGATATCGCACGTCAATGTGCTTTGTCCTCTTGTGCTGCGTTGGGTTGTTGGTCAGCGAGATTGAGCTGGTGTTGTCCTCTTACACCACCGTAGGCTCCTGCTCCGGCACGCCCAGCTCCCCAAGCAACCCGCGGAGCCACACCGCCTCCTTGATCGCCTCGACAAGTGCGATGTACTCTTCTTCCACTATGGAGGTGGCGATGCAGTCTTGCTTTCTGCTGCACCATGAGACCGCTGCACCAGTGAGGAAGAACACGTGGTCGGATGTGGACTTCCGCTTGTCCACATCGCCAGCGTAGTCTGTGTCCGTGTAGCAGACCAGACGCAAAGGGTCCGCCTGCCCCTTGTCGTCGAACCTGAGGCGCGCGTATTGCATTGCCTACAAGTAGCGGAGGATGCGCTTGACCGCCTGCCAGTTTTGTGGCCCTCGATCGGCCACGTACCTGCTCACTTGGCCCACTGCGTAGGCCAGGTCCGGTCGAGTTGCCACCATAGCGTACATGAGGCTGCCCACTGCCAATTGGTAGGGCACCCTTGCCATAACCTCCCGCTCTTCTTTTGTTTGCGGCACCATTGCCGCACTCAATTCACAGGTTGTGGAGACCGGACTGCCAACTGGTTTGCAGTCCTCCATGCCTTACCGCTGCAGCACCTCGGCCACGTATCTGGCCTGTCCCAGCTCAAGTGTGCGCGCCCTCCGGTTCCCCGTAATGCTCACCCCGAGGTAGTACTCCAGCTCCCCCATGTCCGACATCTAGAATCTGCTGATCAGCTGCTCTTTCAGCCGCTGTAGGCTTGGCAGATCCGTCAAGCACACAATCAAGTCGTCCACATAGAGTGCAATGATGTCATGGAGCTGTTTGTCATACCACACGTACACGCTGTGATCCGCCTCACAGTGCTTGAAGCCGAGTTGTGCCATGAAGCTCTCCATCTGTTGGTACCAGCATCTGGGTGATTGTTTTAGCCCGTACAAGGACTTTCGCACCTTACACACCTTGTCCTCTAGCACCTCCACCCCCTCTGGCACCTCCATGTAGATCTCTTTGTTTATGATGTTGTTGAGGAAGGCCGTCTTTACGTCCATTTAGTGGAGCTCCATGTCCTTCGTGGCCAGTACCGCAAGGATAGCCCGGATGCTTGTGAACTTGGCGACGGGAGTAAACGTCTCATTGTAGTGTTCGTCCTTACACTGTGCGTATCCCTTTGCCACCAGCCGCACCTTGTATGTGTCAACCACTCCTTCCTTTGTGAACTTGGTCTTTAAGACCCACTATGAGCCGATGACCTTGGCATCTCTTGGCCTGTCAAGCAGCTCCCGCGTATCGTTTTCGGTGATGGACGCCAGCTCTAATTTGATGGCTGCGTCCCATTGATCCCCTTCAGGTCGTGCAAGTGCCTCTTGCATGGTAGTTGGCTCCGTTGATGTAGCCAGCATGCACCGCGTCATGCCGATCCATCGACCGGTGCTTGCGTCGAAGTGCTTCCCCGCTTTTTGCTGCCTCCCGCTGCGGCGCGGTAGCTTTGGTGGCGCATCGTCGCTCTGCTGCGATCCCTCCAACTCAGCACGCTCCGGTGAATCATCGACCGGATTGGTGCCCAAGGATCTCTCTCGCTCTGGTGAAACATTGCCCGAACGACCGGCGCGTCCGATGGATTTTCCACCGACGCCCGATGCACACTCCGCCGGGAGTGCGCTCCTTGGTACCCTCGGTACCTCATCCGCCGGATCCTTCTGGTGGATCTCCTCATCAGCTTGATTGTCATCGGAGTCCTCTGTGTTGGCTGCCACCAGTGGTGCACCTTCACGCTCTGATGCTGCATCCTCAACTTTGGCGTCGGCCGGCTCTTTCTCATAGTCAAGGAGCTGGAACCACTTCCCCGTCTTTAAAGAGTCCACCACGCCCACGTCATTGCTGCTGATGTAGCTCTGCTGCTCATTGAACTCGACATCTCGGCTGCGGATTACCTCCTCCTTGTGCATGTCGTAGAGCCGGTACGCCTTATGCGCGCTTTCATAGCCAAGGAAGAGATACAAATTTGCCCGCGGCTCTAGCTTGCTGTCATGCCTCTGCGTAGCCTGCACCACCGCGTGCGCCTTGCTCCCGAACACTTTCAGGTATGCCACACTTGGCTTGCACCCGCTCCAAACCTCCTGCGGTGTCTTCCAGCTGCTCGTCCCCTTCAGTACCGCTGTAGGAGTGAGGTTGATGGTGTAGCTCGCCGTACGCACAGCTTCCGTCCAGAAGCTTCGCGGCAATTCCGCATCCACCAACATGGTCCGTACCATGTTCAGCAGCGTGTGGTTTGTCCGCTCCGCCACACCATTTGACTTAGACGAATACGACGTAGTTTGTTTCCATGTTATGCCCTGTTGCTTTATCCACCCGCTACAGCCCACGTACTCTCCGCCGTTGTCACTGCGTAGCGCTCTAACCTTCCGGTCAGTCTGCCTCTCCACCGCGGCGACATACTCCTTCAGCCGGTCCAGGACCTCGCCTTTCCGCTTCATAAAGTACACGAAGAGTTTTCTGTTGTAGTCATCAATGAAAGTGACGAAGTAACGCGTGCTGCTCTTTGACGCCATCTTTAATGGGCCGCACATGTCGCTGTGCACAACCTCCAGCAGGTCCGAGGCGCGATTAACGCTCTCGTTGAATGGTTTGCGCCGTGCCTTGCCCAAAATGCAAGGCTCGTACTTTTTGTGCTTTGCTGCATCTGTCGCCTCTTCCGGACCGTCGATGATGAAGCCGCCTACCAGCTCGTGCTTTGCCATCTCCTTCATGACTGCGAGTGAGGAATGCCCCAGTCGACGGTGCCAGAGCTCGAGATCAGCTCCCCCTCCTTTGGCCAGGTTTACGGTGCGTTCTTGCGAGTCTGCTGAATCTGTGGCCGCGGGGATCACCTTGGTCTCCACGATGTAGAGGCCTCCCTAGCGCTTAGCCTCCTGCACGGGCTCACCGTCCTTCCGCACGACTGCCCCTCTTCTCCTGAAGAGCACCTCGTACCCCTTGTCAGTCAGATGGCTAACACTTAGGATGTCAGCCAAGCGAGGTGTGTGCTACACGTCCTTGATGATGCGCTGCACCCGCTTTTTGCCAACCACCACCTCCACATCCACGTCTCCTTGGCCAGTTGCCGGCTCGATCTTGTCGTTTGTGACCACCATGGATTTGGTGGACTTGGTGTAGTTGATGAATCCGACCTTCTGGACTTGGGTATGCTCCTCCGCTCCGGAGTCAAGGCATCGCCGGGTAGCCTGCTTAAAGGTAGTGGTTTTGAGTACCATTGAGGAGCGCCTTCTTGCCTTTGGCGTCTTTGCCACCGGCCTTTGCCTCCTCGGTACACTCAGGGGCCCAGTGGCCCTCCTTGCCGCAGTTTTGGCACGCACCCTTGGCGCCCTTCTTGGCACCGCCATTTCCGCCACCTCCCTCGGCCCTGCTTCCGCCACCACGCGTTTTGGTGACGAGGGCCGATGAGGACGACGAGGACTCCATGCAGCTCTGTTGTTGCACCTCGTTGCGGATATACTCTGCGACCACGCCATAGGTGAGCTTGTCCTCTGCCCATCCTCCCAAGACTGTAATGAGAGGGCTCCAACTGTCAGGAAGGGCCATGAGGAGGGCCATCGCCTGCAACTGCGTGTCGATCTTCCATCCCACGTCATTGCACTGTGAGGCAAGCGACTTGATCTGCTGCATGGCGGTGATGACATCATCTCCCTCCTCGATTCTCACTGTCAGGAGTCACTTCATTGCGAAGATTTTGTTTGCCAGCGACTTGGATTGATGGATGGCACAGAGTTTTTGCCAAGCTTTGGCTGCTAGCTTGCAGCCCTGGAAGTAGCCCCACTGCGACTCGGCCGTCCCGGACACTAGCAGCATGAGCGCCTCCGTGTTCTTCTTTGCGAAGGCCTTCTTCTGCGCTCCTGTCACCGTCGCTTCGTCGAGGACTTCCATTCCCTTCATGACCTCCAGCAGCCCCTGATGCGCGAGGTGCAGCTCAAAGTGCCACCTCCATAGCCCGTAGCCAGGGCCTTCTGCATACTTCTGGATGGGCTGCGTCTCCTTCCGTGCCTTTTGCGCAGTCTTCAACTTTGAGACCTCAGAGCTTGATGGCAAACTCGTCCCTGACGACAGTCCCGTCCGCCGCAATAGCCGTGAGTGATGTGTAGACCGGTCAGGGCCGTGGGCCTAAAACCCTTTGTCTGAAACCGGGGTGCGGTTCCAACGTGGCCCGACGGGTCTTGTGTGCTCACGGCTATGTTTTGTGTGGGTGGTTCTGAGTCTAAGCGTTAGCTTTCTGGTCGCCCCACGCTATGTTTCTGGGTGTTGAAGACAATTGCAAGACAGTCACTTTTTGCGAAGGGAATAACGCAGTTTTGCATTAGTTTTTTAGCATGGACATGATATTAACATTTGTAGGGCTAGTCATGAGCTCTGCAACGCATGAAACCCTGCGCGATTTGGATCACCATAGCTCCTGCTACATCAGCCAAGAGCGTTGCACCGCAAGTTTGCCTCTCACTCGGCGGCGCGCACCACGTCGCCCGCCGAGGCGTCCTCACACATCAAGGAACCATGAAAACGCCATTCCAGAGGCGCAGATGTCCCTAAGCATAGTGGTGGCACCCCTCACGCCTGTGGGGTCTGTTTTGATGAGTTAATCATCGAGTTTGGTGATGGGGATTGATGTGGGTTGAAACCTGTTCGCGGACCTCCAGTCGGAATTTTGACCGTCCCCAAGTAACAAACTGTACTTCTGAGTTTCGGACTGCGAGCCAGTATTTTGGCTAAGTCCCTCAGTAAGAAACTGCACTCTTGAAATCCGGTGGATCATCCACGGAACGCCTTGGCAGATCTTCCAGAGCAAAACCCCAGATGCCATTTTCTTTCTCGTTCCGGTCAAATATTCACCAGAAGTCAAACCGCGGCCGGCTCCCAGAACCGCCGCGTACACCCCAACTTTGGAAACCCATATCTCCCTTGTTACTAGTCCGATTTTGGCGAAACAACTTCCATCGGACTGAGAAACTTGTCAACGTTTAGGGGCAATCCTTCAGTTTAGGATCCAAGCAGTTATCAGGTCACCAGATCCGTCGACAAGGAATTTCCTCTCTCCGGCGGCTCGTCGGCGCCTCCCAGCGCCGCACTTGGGCATGCAGAGGGGCAATCTTCAACAAAGGCTGCTGTTGTAAAGGCTGCTGCTACCAAGGCCAATGCTAGCAGGGCTGCTGCTGCCAAGGCTGGCAAGAAAGCACGCAAGACCTGAGGATATGTCTGTATCCTGAAAGTTCCAATGTAATCTCACTTGTTTTCAATGTCCAGTTTCATTGCCTTGCATTCAATCACTTTCCACATTCAGCTTTGTTTAATGATTTTCATGAATAAGAATCCATAGCATGTAATGGATGCATGGACTGTATGAGTGTAGACAGAATGACTTCAGTGCATTGTCTAAAAGGCAGGATGTAGAGGCAGAATGTATGGGAATGCAAGGTGGAATGGTCTATGCATTGAAACAGAAGAGAATAAGTGTGTTATACTTGGTATGTGATCGAACATGGATGGTCAAAAACACTTGCAAAGTGACATGTTCAGAGTGAATAGGTGCAATTTCTGGCATGTTTGTGTGCTTATGCAAATTCGACTTTGACCAACTGTTGCAAATATGGCGACGTCCGACTTGGGGTGGACTTCGAATTGGAAAATTCATCATGGATCTGGACCACAAGGTACGTCATACAACGGGAGGCCATGTGATGGGTGCGAGGCCTCATAGGGAGGTGAAAGAGGGTGTCCAGGTGGCAGACCAGCCAGGGGAGAGCATTGATGGCAAACGGCCTGGCTCTCCTAACGGGCATAAAGGGCCCAATGCTCTAGGAGTGGTGAGCCGGCGTCACAAGGCAGGCCATAAGGGTTCTGCTCAGTTCCAAGGGGGAGCGGTGGTGGTGGCTCGGAGAGCCATGCAGCAAAAGGAGGGTGGCATGAAGGTGCATCCTCGATTGGAGTCTGAAGGGCTCCGCGCCTCGGCTAAAGGGGATCTAGAGCACCAACAAGATGATGAAAACCGGAGAGCTCAAGCCGTCACTCCTCCAGCATGATTGGAAGCTCCTGCTTCTTGAGTACCTCCTTCTTGAAAACGTGGGCACGACACCGACATCCTTCCCCCATCAGCACCTGCATTCATAGCTGAAGCCAGTCAACAAAGGCACAGTCAAAATGCCACTGGAACCGGACACCACCCGTCTCCTTGCTTGATCAAGCTAACCGGTGGAACAAGCCGTTGTATCCGTAGACCTGACTGCCTAAATCCTTGCGCTTCCCTACACTTCCCCTGGACTCACAAAGCTTGCTGTGGCAAAGCTTTCTTTGAGCGTGGCATTGTGGTAGCACCCTCTACATCCCCAGCATTCAGCACCATCACCGTATCCATCATCCCCATGATCACCCTTCTAAGGGATGATACCAAGGAGAATGAGCTCTCAGCGGTATCCCATTGGAACAGCATCCTCATCAAGGCTACCTCGTCAGACGGACTTGATGAATCAACGGTTCCGCTCGGCACTCCCTACTTTGGAGTAGACCATGAGCAACAACACAGCCACTACCCTTCTTCTTGTTCAACCATCAGTGGAACCAATCTACTTCATTTACTGTTTAACACCTAACAGGGCACTCACTGGTATCACTACTAATCTTCCAGAGTGCCCACAGGACTCTCCCCAACTACACATGAAAAGAAATGGGTCCAGAAACTACCATCAATGGAGGGCTGAACTGCTACTCAATCTGGGAAGACTCTGGCTTGCTCCACCCTTCCCTGGCTTGCTCCACCTTCCCCTAGCATGATCGACCTTTCTTTGGCTTGCTCCACCATTCTCTGGCTTGCTCCACTGTTTCATGCTTGCTCCACCATTCTGTGGCTTTGTCCACCTTTCTCTTGGTTGCTCTACCTTTTCCTGGCTTCCTCCACCTTTCTATGGCTTGCTCAACCTTTCCCTGGCTAGCTCCAAATTTCTCTGGCTTGCTGCACCTTTCGTAAACTTGCTCCACCGTTCTCTGGCTTGCTCCACCTTTCCCTGGCTTGCTCCACCTTTCTCTAGCTTGCTCCACCTTTTCCTGGCTTGCTCCACCTTTCTCTGGCTTGCTCCACCTCTCTCTAACTTGCTCCACCTTTCTCTGGCTTGCTCCACCTTTCTCTGGCTTGCTCCACCTTTCTCTGGCTTCCTCCACCTTTCTCTGGCTTTCTCCACCTTTCTCTGGCTTGCTCCACATTTAACTTGCTTGCTCTACCGTTCTCTGGCTTGCTCAACCTTTCTCTGGCTTGCTCCACCCTTTGCTGGCATACTCCACCTTTCTCTGGCCTGCTCCACCTTTCTCTGGCCTGCTCCACCTTTCTCTTGCTCGCTCCACCGTTCTCTGGCGTGCTCCACCTTTCTCTGAATTGCTCCAACTTTCAGTGTCTTGCTCCACTGTTCTCTTGCTTGCTCAGCCATTCTCTGGCTTGCTCCACCGTAATCTGACTTGCTCCACCGTTCCCTGGCTTGCTCCACCGTTCTCTGGCTTGCTCCGCCTGTCTCTGCTTTGCTCCACCTTTCTCTGGCTTGCTACACCGCTATCTCGCTTGCTCCACAATTCTCTAGATTGCTCCACCGTTCTCCGGCTTGTTCCACCATTCTCTCCCTTGCTCCACCTTTCTTTGGCTCGCTCCACCTTTCTCTGGTTTGCTCCTTGTTCCTCTGGCTTACTCCACCTTTCTCTGGCTTGCTCCACCTTTCTCTGAATTACTCCACCTTTCTCTAGCTTGCTCCACCTCTCCCTGGTTTGCTCCACCTTTCTCTGGCTTGCTCCACCTTTCTCTGACTTGCTCCACCTTTCTCTGGATTGCTCCACCTTTCTCTAGCTTGCTCCACTTTTCTCTTGCTTGATCCACCTTTCTATGACTTGCTCCACCGTTCTCTGGCTTGCTCAACCTTTCTCTGGCTTGCTCCACGTTTCTATGGCATACTCCACCATTCTCTGGCCTGCTCCACCTTTCTTTGGCCTGCTCCACCGTTCTCTGGCTTACTCCACCGTTCTGTGGCTTGCTCCACCTTTCTCTGGCTTGCTCCTCCTTTCTCTTGCTTGCTCCACCTTTCTCCGGCTTGTTCCACCGTTCTCTGGCTTGCTCCACTGTTCTCTGGTTTGCTCCACCGTTTTCTGGCTTGCTCCATCGTAATCTGCCTTGCTCCACCGTTCTTTGGCTTGCTCCACTGTTCTTTGGCTTGCTCCACATTTCTCTGGCTTGCTCCACGGTTCTCTAGCTTGCTCCACCGTTCTCTGGCAGGCTCCACCATTCTCTAGCTTGTGCCACAATTATCTGGCTTGCTCTACCACTCTCTGGCCTGCTCCACCTTCCTGTGGACGTCTCCACCGTTATCTCACCTGGTCAACCTTTCTCTGGCCTGCTCCACCTTTTGCTGGCTTGCTCTACCTTTCTCTGGCTTGCTCCACCATTCTCTAGCTTGCTCCACATTTCCCTGGCTTGCTCCACCTTTCTATGGCTTGCTCTACCGTTCACTGGCTTGCTCCACCGTTCTCTGGCATGCTCCACCTTTCTCTGGCTTTCTCCACCTTTCTCTGGCTTGCTCCACCTTTCTCTGGCTTGCTTGATCTTTCTCTTGCTTGCTCCACCTTTCTATGGCTTACTCCACATTTCTCTCGTTTGCTCCAACTCTCTTTGGCTTACTCCACCTTTCTCTCGCTTGCTTTTTGTTTCTTTTGCTTGCTCCACCGGTCTCTGGCTTGCTCCATCATTCTTTGGCTTGCTCCACAGTTCTCTGTCTTGCTCCACATTTCTCTGGCTTGTTCCACCTTTCCCCGGCTTGCTCCACCTTTCTCTGGCTTGCTCCACCTTTCTCTGGCTTGCTCCACCTTTCTCTGGCTTGCTCAACGTTTCCCGGGTTTGCGCCAGTTTTCTTTGGCTTGCTCCACTTGTCTGTGGCTTGCTTCAACTTTCTCTGGCTTGCTGCACCTTTCTCTTGCTTGCTCCACCGTTCTCTGGCTTACTCCCCCTTTCTTTTGGCTTGCTCCACCTTTCCCTGGCTTGCCCCACTTTTCTCTGGCTTGCTCCATCTTTCCCTGCCTTGCTCCACCTTTCTCTGGCTTATTCCACCTTTCTCTCGCTTGCTCCACCTTTCTCTGGCTTAGTCGACCTTGCTCTGGCTTGCTCCACCGTCCTCTTGCTTACTCTACCTTTCTTGGCTTAATCCAGAATTCTCTTGCGCACTTCACCTTCCTCTGGCTCGCTGCGCCTTTCCATGACTTTCTGCAACTTTGTCTGGCCTACTTCACCTTTCTGTGGCTTGTTCCACCTATCCCTGGATTGCTCCACCTTTCACTGGCTTGCTCCACCATTCTCTGTCCTGCTCCACCTTTCCCTTGCTTGCTCCACCTTTCTATGGCTTACTGTACCATTCCTTGGCTTGCTCCATCATTTTGTGGCTTGCTCCACCTTTCTCTGGCTTGTTTCACCTTTCCCTGGCTTGCTTCACCTTTCTCTGGCTTGCTCCACCTTTTTCTTGCTTGCTCCACCTTTCTCTGGCTTAGTTCACCTTTTTTCTGGCTTGCTCCATCTTTCTCTGGCTTGCTCCACCTTTCTCTGGCTTGCTCAACGTTTCTCTGGCTTACTCCATCTTTCACTGGCCTACTCCACCTTCTTTTAGCCTCCTCCATCCTTCTCTGGCTTGCTCCACCGTAATCTGGCTTGCTCCACCATTTTTTTAGCTTGCTCCACTGTTCTCCGACTTGTTCTACCATTCTTTAGATCTATCCACCTTTGTTTGGTTTGCTCAACTTCTCTCTGGCTTACTGCAGCTTTTTCTGGCTTGCTCCACCTTTCTCTGGCTTGGTCCACCTTTCTCTGGCCTGCTCCAGCATTCCCTGGCTTGCTTAACCTTTCTCTGGCCTGCTCCACCTTTCTCTGGCCTCCTCCACCTTTCTCTGGCCTGCTCCACCATTCTATGGCTTACTCCACGGTTCTCTGGCTGGCTGCACCCATCTTTGGCTTGCGCCTCCTTTCTATGGCTTGCTCCACCTTTCTCTGGATTGCTTCACCATTCTCTGGCCTCCTGCACCATTCTCTCACTTGCTCCATCGTTTTCTGGCTTGCTCCACCATACACTGGCTTGCTCCACTGTTCTCGGGATTGCTCCATTGTTCTCTCGCTTACTCCACCTTCCTTTGGCTTGCTCCACCGATCTCTGGCTTGCTCCACCATTCTGGCATGCTCCACCGTACTCTGGCTTGCTCCACCATTCTCTGGCTTGCTCCACCATTCTTTGGCTTGCTCCACCTTCCTCTGGATTGCTCCACTGTTCTCTCCCCTGCTCCACCTTTCTCTGGCCTGGTCCACCTTTCTCTTCCTCTCCCTCTCTCTTTCTTGCTCCACCATTCTCTAGCTTGTTCCACCTTTCTCTTGCTTGCTCCACCTTTCTCTGGCTTGGTCCACCGTTCCCTGGCTTGCTCCACCTTTCTCTGGCTTTCTCCAACGTTCTCTTGCCTGCTCCACCTTTCTCTTGCTTGCTCCATCTTTTTGGCTTGAGCCACCTTTCTCTGGCTTGCACCACCTTTCTCTGGCTTGCTCCATGTTTTTTCTGGCTTACTCCACGTTTCTCTAGCTTGCTCAACCGTTATCTGCCTTGCTCCTCCAATCTCTGACTTGCTGCACCATTCTCTGGTGTACTCCATCATTCTCTGGCTTGCTTCACTGTACTCTCGCTTGCTCTACCATTCTCTGGCTTGCTCCACTGTTCTCTGGCTTGTCTTCACCTCTCTCTGGATTGCCCCACCTTTATTAGGCTTGATCCACTGTTCTCTGTCTTGCGCCAACGTTCTCTGGCTTGAGCCACCATTCTGTCGCTTGCTCTACCATTCTCTGGCTTGCTCTGCCGTCCTCTGGCTTGCTCCTCCCTTCTAAGGCTTGCTCCACTGTTCTCTGGCCTGCTCCACCTTTCACTGGCCTGCTCCACTTTTCTCTGGCTTGCTCCACCTTTCTCAGGCTTGCTACCCCGTTCACTGGCTTGCTCCATCCTTCTCTGGCTTGCTCCACCTTTCACTGGCTTGCTCCACCGTTCTGTGGCTTGCTCCACCGTTCTCTGGCTTGCTCCACCATTCTCGGGCCTGCTCCTCTTTTCCCTGGCCTGCTCCACCTTTCTCTCGATTGCGCCACATTTCTCTAGCCTGCTCCACCTTTCTCTGGCTTGCACCACCTTTCTATGGCTTGTTCCACCTTTGTATGGATTTCTTCACCGTTCTCTGGCTTGCTCCATCGTTCTCCAACTTGCTCCATCTTTTTCAGGCGTGCTCCACTACTCTCTTGCCTGCTCCACCTTTTTCTGGCCCGATTCACCTTTCTCTGGCTTGCTCCACCTCTCTCTTGCTTGCTCCACCTTTCTCTAGCTTGTTAGACCTTTCTCTGGCTTGCTCCACCCTTCTCTGGCTTGCTCCACTGTGCTCTGGTTTGCTCCACCGTTATCTTACTTGCTGCACCTTTCTCTCACTTGCTCCTCCTTTCCTTGGCTTGCTCCACCTTTCTCAGGCTTGCTCTACCTTTCTCTGGCTTACTCCATTGTTCCCTGGCTTGTTCCACCATCTCATGCTTGCTCCACCGTTCTATGGCCTGTTCCACCTTTCTCTGGCTTGCTCCACATTTCCCTGGCTTGCTCCACCTTTCCCTGGCTTGCTCCATCGTTCTCTGGCTTGATCCACCTTTCTCTGGCTTCCTCTGCCTTTCTCTTGCTTGCTCCACATTTCTCCGGCATTCACCACCTTTCCCTGGCTCGCCCCACCTTTCTCTGGCTTCCTCTACCAATCTCTGGCTTGCTCCACCTTTCTTTGGCTTGATCTACCTTTCGCTGGCTTACTCCACCTTTCTCTAGCTGGCTCCACCTTTATTTTGCTTGCTTCACATTTCTCTGGCTTACTCTACCGTTCTCAGGCTTGCTCCACCGTTCTACGTCTTGCTCCACTTTTCTCTGGCTTGCTCTACCTTTCCCTGGCTTGCTCCACCTTTCTTTGGCTTGCTCCACCTTTCTCTGGCTTGCTCCACCTTTCCCTGACTTGCTCCACCTTTTTCTGGCTTGCTGCGCCTTTGTCTCGCTTACTCCACTATTCTCTGTCTTGTTCTACCTTTCTTAGGTTTGCTGCACCTTTCTCTGGCTGGGTCCACCTTCCTCTGGCTTGCTGCACCGTTCTCTTGGTTACTCCACCTTCCTTTGGCTTAGTACATCATTCTCTGGCGTGCTCCACCTTTCTCTGGCTTGCTCCACCTTTCCATGACTTGCTGCATCTTTCTCTGGCCTGCTCCACCTCACTCTGGCTTGCTCCATCTATCCCTGGCTTCCTCCACCTTTCACTAGCTTTTTCCACCTTTCTCTGGCTTCCTCCTCCTTTCCCTGGCTTGCTCCACCTTTCTATGGCTTGCTCTGCCCTTCCCTGGCTTGCTCCACCGTTCTCTGACTTGCTCCACCTGTCTCTGGCTTGCTCCACCTTTCCCTGGCTTGCTCCTCCTTTCTCTGGCTTACTCCCTCAGACTTCGGCTTGCTCTACTTTTCTTTGGGTTTCTCCACCTATTTCTCCCTTGCTCCACATTTTTCTGGCCTGCTCCACCTTTCGCTGGCTTGCTCCCCCTTTCTCTGGCTTGCTCCACCATTTCCTGGATTGCTCCAATTTTCTCTGGCTTGCTCCACCGTTCTCTGGCGTACTCCACCTTTCTTTGGCTTGTTTCACCATTCCCTGACTTGCTCCAGCTTTCCCTGGATTGCTCCACATTTTGCTAGCTTGCTCCACCTTTCCCTGGCTTGCTCCACCTTTCTCAGGCTTTCTCTATCTTTCTCTTGTTTGCTTCACCTTTCTATGGCTTGCTCCACCTTTCCCTGGCTTGCTCCACCTTTCACTGGCCTGCTCCACCTTTCTTCGACTTGCTCCACCTTTCTCTGGCCTGCTCCACCTTTCTCAGGCTTGCTCCACCTTTCTATGGCTTGCTCCACTTTTCACTGGATTGCTCCACATTTCTCTTGCTTGCCCCACCTTCCCAGGCTTGCTCGACCTTTCTCTGGCTTGGTCCACCGTTCTTTGGCTTGCTCGACCTTTGTTTGGCTTGCTCTACTGTACTCTGGCTTGCTCCACCGTTCTCTGGCTTGCTTCACTGTCCCTGTCTTGCTCGACTTTTCTTTGGCTTGCTCCATGTTTCCTGGGCTTGCTCCATCTTTCCCTGGATTGCTCCACCTTTCCCTGGCTTGCTCCAACTTTCTTTGGTTTGCTGCACCTTTCTCCCGCTTGATCCTCCATTCTCTGTCTTGCTCCACCTTTCTCAAGGTTGCTCCACCTTTCCCTAGAGTTCTCCACCTTTCTCTGGCTTGCTGCACCTTTCTCTGGTTTGCTCCACCTTTCTCTGGCTTGCTCCACCATTCTCTGGCTTGCTCCACCTTTCCGTGGCTTGCACCACCTTTCTCTGATTTACTCCATCTTTCTCTCGCTTGCTTTTCCTTTCTCTGGCTTGCTCCACCATTCTCTGGCTTGCTCCACCTTTCCGTGGCTTGCACCACCTTTCTCTGATTTACTCCATCTTTCTCTCGCTTGCTTTTCCTTTCTCTGGCTTGCTCCGCCTTTCTCTAGCTTGCTCCATCTTTCTCTGGCTTGATCCACCTTTCTCTGGCTTGCTCTATCATTCTCTTGCTAACTCCACCTTTCCCTGGCTTAATCCATCATTCCATGGCTTGCTCCACCTGTCATTGGCTTGCTCCACCTTTCCATGACTTACTCCACCTTTCTCTGGCGTGCCCCACCTTTCTCTAGCTTGCCCCACCTATACCTCGCTTGCTCCACATTTCTCTGGATTGCTCCACCTTTCTGTGGCTTGCTCCACCTTTCCCTGGCTTTCTCCACCTTTCTATGGCTTGCTCTACTGTTCCCTGGCTAACTCCACTGTTCTCTTGCTTGTTCCACCTTTCTGTGGCTTGCTCCACATTTCCTTGGCTTCCTCCACATTTCTCTGGCTTGCTCCACCTTTCTCTAGCTTGATCCAGCTTTCTCTGGCTTGCTCCACCTTTTTCTGTCTTGCTCCACCTTTTGCTGGCTTGCACCACCTTTCTCTGGCTTGATCCACCATTTTCTGGCTTGCTCCACCTTTGTCTTGCTTGCTCCTCTGTTCTCTGGCTTGCTCTACCTTTCTCTGGCTTGATTTACATTTTCCTGGCTTGCTCCACCTTTCTGTGGCTTGCCCCACCTTCCTCTAGCTTGCTCCATCTTTCCCTGGATTGCTCCACATTTTTAGGCTTGCTCCACCTTTCTCTGGCTTGCTGCACCTTTCCCTGGCTTGCTCCATCTTTCTCTGGCTTTCTCCACGGTTCTTGGACTTGCTCCATCTTTCTCTGGCTTGCTCTACCTTTTTCTGGCTTGCTCCACCTTTCTCTGGCTTGCTCCACCCTTCTTTGGCTTGCTCCACTATTCTGTGGCTTGCTCCACCGTTCCCTGGCTTGATTCACCGTTCTCTCACTTGCTCCACCGTTCTCTGGCCTGCTCCAACTTTCTCTGGCTTGCTCCACCTTTCTCTCACTTGCTCAACCGTTCTCTGGCTTGCTGCACCTGGTTTTTGTTTATGCCCCTTTGGCCACTACTTTGCTAACAGGTTGGGCATGCACTACTCCTTTGGAGTAAGTCCCCCAAACCTTGTTTGTGGTGCAAGTCAGAGTGAGACACCAGCAATGTAGCACAATGGATAGCACGTTGGACTTACAGACAACCGGTCATGCGATCGAGCCCTGATGTGAGCATGAAGGTTTTTTGACCATCTTGCAGAGAGGAAGTTTCCTAGACATTTCTTCATGCATAAGGAGGGTGTGCCACTTGGTGATCAGTGGATGCACCAGTTTGCAAGCTGGTGAGGTGGTGTAGAGCCGTGTTGGCTTTGGGAAGTCAAAGTCGATGGCCAAGTCGGAAGTCGAAAGTCAAAGGTCGGCTTCTTATGAGCCAAGTCGGAAGTCGGTTTTGTTCCAACCTGTCAAGAAGCTCATAATTGTGTGCCGAGTACCGTGTCTTGCGTAGAAGCTAGCTAAAAATTGTTTTTATGTATTTTTGAACACTTGATGGACTATATGTGTATCATGCATATGATGTCATCAGACGCGATTTATACACTTAACGTAGCTGCATGATGTGTTTATGCACACCCCAACTTTGAACTGTCATAACTCCTTCAACCCTTAGCAGATTTTAGCGATTTGAATTGCGTTGGAATCAAAACCTCACGATCTATATTCCACTATCATTCTGTAAGTCGACTTAAGGTTGACTTTGACCGACTCTCCGACTTAGACTTTGACCCCAAAAGTCGGAAGTCGAAGTCAACATGGGTGTAGAGTGGCCACTCACAAAAGTGCCACTATCCACACAACCGAGATGCCAGGCCTAGGACTATTTGTACCAGGCTCATTCCTCATTCTAAACATACAATCTGGCCTTAGATGCTCCTCACAGGGCTGTCCAACTAAGGAACAGTAAAAAAAAGGCATTGGTAAGTCTAAGTCCCAGGAGACAGTCTTTGACTAGCACCTCGTGCGAAAGTGACCAAGTGTTATGTGGACACAGTTGCTAGCAAGTGATTTCCTAGGAGCTGCTCAGTGTGGAACTGTGATCCCGAGGGTGATATCTTCTCCTAGCTGAAATGCTAGGAGCGGACTGCAAGTGCTATTGTGTCGGCCCTGTTTTCTAGTCCGTTCGCCTCAGGCTGGTTTACAAAGGGTTATGGGCCCACACTGACCATTTGTAAGGCACGCTTTGCTCAATTTTGGTACTCTCTCTCCTGGTACGCACGTCAGCTCCATAAGCTCCATCAGCTCTATCTGCTTCATCAGCTCCAATGGCTGGGTTTGCACTCAGCACACAGGGACCAAGGAAAAGCTCTGCCCTTGGAGGCAAGACCCTGGGTGTGCTGGTGTGAATTGTCTTCTCTGTTTGCAGGTAATCATCGGCTGGAGGGGTAAGCAACAAATCTACACCTTGAAACCGGTAGCATACATCAGCTTACATCAGCCTCCATTGGAATCAATGTAGCAGAGATGCAGAAAGTAGAAAAGGGCTATAAAAATGGTTAACCCATCAGGAGTAGTGGGGGCTGCCGCAGGGCAGTCCTCAAACTCAACAGTGGCTACCACAGGGTAGATCACTGGAGCAATCGTGAGTGCTACCTCACTGCCACAAGGTGTCGGACCCTTGGGAGGAATCCCCATTCTTGAAGGGATTGACTTCCCCCTTTGGAAATGGCAGTTTGAGCTGGCGATGAAAGTGCGCGTCCTCATCAAGCTACTGAAGGGAGAGGAGCAGGTTCCCACTGAGGGCACACCCGAGCATGAGGCATGGATGGATCGGAATGATATTGTCATGTCATTTCTATGTAACGCAATAGCTAGGAAGTATGTTCCCATCATTACAAAGTACACACTAGCTTTGGAGGCTTTTGACAAGCTGAAGCGTGTGCACCAATCCACCTCCCTCGCAAACAGATTATTCACCCTACAACGGCTGATTAGCATGCGGGTGAATGAGGGAGAGTCCATCCCTGATTTCTTAGAGGAGTTTGAAGGACTCCTTGACAAGGCTTGCCAAATGAATTGGGGCCTTGACGAAAAGATGCAGGCCATGATTCTCCTCATGGCGCTACTGGGGAGCTGGAGTCCAATGATCACCGTCATGGGTGGTTGGAAGGAGAACGATCTGACGTATACGACAGTGTCTGAGTACGTGCGAAACAAGGTCACGCGTCACAGTGGCAGTGAGGCTAACTTCTCAGCCTATGCCGCACGCTATAATGGCCGCGAGAGCAAAGGGTTGGCCTCTGGTCAGACCGGCGGCAGCGGAAGCGGTGGTGGCGGAGGCAACAATGGCGGCAAGGCTCCTAAGCGACAGGGCACCTGCCACAATTGCGACAAACCTGGGCAATGGGCAAGAGAGTGCAGATCGCCAAAGAAGGAAGACTGCGGAAGCATTGGGAACAAACGCAGCAAAAAGGGTGGCAAAGAGGCTACCAACATGATTGCTCAGAGCACGCCTCCGGCAAAGGGAGCGGCACTGCTCAGGCCAGGAGCCTTCGGGCTCGACTCCGGTACCGACCATCACTCCAACAATGACCAGGCTGGATTTGCCTCCATCGGTCTCACTGAGCAAAGGTTCAGATGTGCAAATGGCAGCATCCTAAACGCAGAGGGTGTGGGAGACAAGGTGGTGAGCATCAGCCTCAATGGAGCAGAGAAGGATCTACGCCTACGTGACGTGGTCTACATGCCCTCGTTTGCGGCAAACCTTTTGTCTGTGTCAAAAATCACAGACAACAACATGATGGTGGTGTTCACGCAAATGAAGGCAGTCATCATAAAGAACGAGGACATCAAGGTCCTCTACGCCAACAAAGACCTTGTAGCTCAGGTTCCACAAGTCAACGGGCTTTACATCCTGCAGACAACCATGGTAGGGAGTTCAGAAGACGAGGGTCATGCAGGTGCGGCAGAGGAAGTGGTCTCATCACAAACGCAGGAGAACACACCAACGGCAACTCAGAAGGTGTCCTCTGTCACCAAGGACCAAGACGTTGACATGTGGCATAGACGATTTGGGCACGTTGCATAGAACACGCTCCACGTCATGCAGCAACAACAACTTGTACGTGTCATGGAGGGGTGCAAAAAAAATGCGGCTGGCTATGCCAGCTTGTAGGAGCCTTGCCTCCAAAGCAAGAGAAAGGAAAAGCGCTTTGAGTGGAACGGCTGTCGTGTGGAAGGCGCCCTGGACCTCATTCACACTGATGTGTGCGAACCCTTCCGCACGGTATCAAATGGTGGCAGCAAGTTCTTCCTAACCTTCATCAATGACCACAGCTGTAGTATGTGGATACACTTCCTCAAAACAAAGGGAGAGGTCCAAGAGAAGCCTGAGGAGGTTGTTGCTATGGTTGAGCGGTAGACTGGAAAGAAGGTCAATGCACTGCAAAGTGACAACTGCGGGGAGTACGAGGCATTCAAGGGCTGGCTGCGGCAACGCGGCATCGACCATCGGACCACGACACCCTACACGCCACAGAGCAACGGTGTGGCTGAACGGATGAATCAGACCATCCTCAGTATGGTGCACAACATGCTCTTTGACGCAAAACTCCCACCAAGTTTTTGGACGGAAGCTGCAAGAACGGCATGCTACCTTGTCAACCTCACTCATGCGGCTGCTCTGGGCAGGCGCGGGAAGAAAAAGGGCAAGCAGCAGATGACGCCATAGGAGGTGTGGTCAGGAAAGAAGCCAGACGCCTCACACCTGAGGGTTCTTGGCTGCACCGCATTGGCAAAGGTCCAGGCGAGAGAAGGTGGCAGAGAGCTAGATGCAAGCGCATGGAAGTGTGCTCTGGTGGGCTATGAATCTTCCCACAAGACTTACCGCCTTTGGGACCTGACAGCAAGAAGACTTATCACCAGCCGGGATGTGACCTTCAATGAGAGGACACTAGGCAAGGGAGAGCAGCTTGATCCCACGTAAGCTCCAAAACAGGGAGAGTGGTTGGTGATGCTGGAGTCGGGGGATCAATCTCCCAAAAACTAGCAAGTGGTGCCAGTGCGGCAGGCCATGGAGAAGAGTGGTGTGGCAGGGAGAGTGGCTGCGCAGGCTGACGTAGCAACGGGCTCTGACACGCAGTCGAAGACGTCCGAGGCCTCTGAGACCACCTCTAAGGCCAGTGGCTCTTCACCAGAGGGAAATTCAGTTTCAGTTAAGAGCAGCCTGCACCAAACGAGCAGCATCAGAGCAGAGATGAAGCACCAATAATTCCGTGCCGTAGCATGCGGCAAGGAAAACAAACACCATAGTATGACGCCGACACCGGAGGCTCGACAGGACTGAGCTGTTCCTTTTTGGCTCAGGGAGAGCTGCTCACTGTGGCAGAGGCTCTGACAAGGCCCGATACGGCCAAATGGAAGGAGGCGGTGGACAGCGAGCTCACGTCCATCAAAGAAATGGTACATGGGTGCTGGTGGACAGAGCTGCTAATGCACACGTGGTGGGCTCAAATTGGATGCTAGGGCTGAAGCAAAAGCAGACGGTAGCATCAACAAGTACAAGACGAGGGTCGTGGCAAAGGGATTCTCACAGTGCGCAGGGTCCAAGTACGATGTAACCTTTGTACCAGTCATCGCGTTTGCCTCCATGAGGTCCCAACAGGCGGTTGCTGCCACCAAAGACCTAGAGATCTACCACATGGACGTCAAAACAGCGTTCCTTTACGGGAAGTTGGACAAAGAGGTGCTCATGGTAGTGCCAGAGGGGGTGGATGCACCTGCAAGAAAGGTGTGTTGGCTGGTGAAGGCATTGTACGGGCTGAAACAGGCCCCACGCATCTGGTACAAGGAGAATGATAGCTTCATGGCTGAGATTTCCTTAGCGCATTGCAAGAATGATCCCAGCGTCTATGTGCGGGAGGAAGAGCGTGGCTTGCTGCTTGTGGCCTTGTATGTGGACAATCTGATCATGTGTTCTTCCTTGAATGAGGCCCTTGTGGGCCTGAAGGAGCAGCTGAACACCAGGTTCAAGATGAAGGAGATGGGTCCCCTGGAGTACTACCTCAGGATTGCCGTCCACCGCAACCGCAAAGCAGGCACCATCAAGCTTTATTAGACCAAGTACATCATGGACGTCTTGAAGCGCTACAACATGGAGGATTGCAAATCCATGAGCACCCTCATGGCCTCCAAGTCCAAGCTCTCCTCCTCCATGACCTCAAGCAACGAGGCAGAGCGGCGGGAAATGCAGAACATTCCATACCAGTCCGCCGTCGGGAGCCTCATGTACGCGATGGTGGGGACGCGACCTGACATCGCTCATGCGGTAGGTCAGGTGAGCAGGCTCCTGGCTAACCCTGGGCCACGACATTGGCAAGCCGTGAAGCGGATCTTTTGCTACCTAGAAAAGACACGGCCCGTTAAACTTCAGTTTGGAGGTCTTGAAGGATCAGACTCTCTGCGACTCACATGCTACCCCGACGCTGACTTGGGATGGCAGATCGATGACAGGAACTCCACCTCGGGCTTTGTCCGCCTCCTCAACGGTGGTGCAGTTTCATGAGGAAGCAGGAAGCAGGACTGCATCGTGCTGTCTACTCCTGAGGCGGAGTACATTGTACTCTCAGAAGTGTGCAAGGAAACAAAAAGGGCTTCGTAGTCTGCTTGACGAGATCAAGACACCACAAGAGGAAGCAACAGTCATCCGCGTCAACAACGAGAGTGCCACAGCTATGGCAGAGGACAACATGATCTCCCGGCGTACAAAGCACATCAAAATTCGGTACCACTACTCACTGGACCTTGTCACAAAGGGTGCCTTGGAACTAGAGCATGTTGAAACCAAGAGGATGCTTGCGGACTTCTTGACAAAGCCACTTGATTGTGACTTGCATGCTGCATGCGTTTTGAGGAATCAGTATGGTGGATGCAGGAGGTGAGTAAAAAAGACCAAGACAGCAATGGTGTGTAAATGCAACGCCATGCTATGGGTTCATGCGGAAGAGGATTACCATGGCAGGTGCCCAGAGGTGCAAGGGAGATCTTGTTGTTCTTTTATGCCCCTTTGTTCAGTACTTAGCGGACAGGTTGGGCATGCATTGCTCCCTCGGAGTAAGTCCCCCAAACCTTGTTTGTGGTGCAAGTCCAAGTGAGATGCCAGCAATGTAGCGCAATGGGTAGCACGTTGGACTTAGGGACAACCGGTCATGCGATCGAGCCCTGATGTGAGCACGGAGGTTTTTTGACCATCATGCAGAGAGGAAGTTTCCTAGACATTTCTCCATGCATAAGGAGGATGTGCCACTTGGCGCTCAGTGGATGCGCCAATTGGCGAGCTGGTGAGGTGGTGTAGAGTGGCCAATCCCAAAAGTGTAAATACCTACACAACCTAGATACCAGGCCAAGGACTATTTGTACCACGCTCATTCCTCATTCTAAACATACAATATGGCCTTAGATGCTCCTCATAGGGCTGTCCAACAAAGGAACAGTATGAAGAAAGAACTGATTGGTCTAAGTCACGGGCGTTAGTCTTTGATTAGCACCTCGTGCGAAAGTGACTGAGTCTTAAGTGGACACAGTTGCTAGCAAGTGATTTCCTAGGAGATGCTCAGTGTGGAAGTGTGGGTGAGGGTGGTATCTTCTCCTAACTAAAATGCTAGAAGCGGACGGCAGGTGCTATTGTGTCGGCCTTGTTTTCTAGTCCGTTTGCCTCAAGCCTATTAACACCACCTTTACCTGGCTAGCTCCACATTTATCTTGCTTACTCCATCTTTCTCTGGATTGCTCCACCTGTCCCTGGCTTGCTCCACCTTCCTATGGCTTGCTCCACCTGTATCTCGTTTGCTCCACCTTTCTCTGGCTTGCTCCACCGTCATCTGGCTTGCTCCACCATTCTCTGGCTTGCTCCACCGTTTTCTGGCTTGCTCCACCGTTTTGTGGCTTGCTTAACCTTTAACTGGCTTGCTCCACCTTTCTCTGGCTTGTTCCTCCTTTCTCGGGCTTGTTCCACCTTTCTCTGCCTTGCTCTACCTTTTTCTGGCTTGCTTCACTTTTCTCTACCTTGCTCAAGCTTTCTGTGGCTTGCTCCAGCTTTCTCTGAATTGCTCCACTGTGATCTGACTTGCTCAACCTATCTCGGGCTTGCTCTAGCTTTCTCTTGCATACTCTACCCTTCTCTGGCCTGCTCCACCTTTCTCTGGCCTGCTCCACCGTTCTCTGGCTTGTTTCACTATTCCCTGGCTTGCTCCACCTTTCCCTGGCTTGCTCCACCTTTCTCAGGCTTGCTCAACCTTTCTCTGGCTTGCTCCACCGTTCTCTCGCTTGCTCCACCACCCTATGGCTAGCACCACCGTTCTCTGACTTGCTCCACCGTAGTTCTTCTTGCTTCAGCATTCTCTGGCTTGCTCCACCATTCTCTAGCTTGATCCACCTTTCTCTAGCTTCCTCCACCGTTCTCTGGCTTGCTCCACCGTTCTCTGGCATGCTCCACCGTTCTCTGGCTTGTTCCACCATTCTTTGGCTTGCTACATCATTCTCTGCCTTGCTCCACCATTCTCTAGATCGCTTCACCGTTCTCTTGCCTGCTCTACCTTCCTCTGGCCTACTCCACCTTTCTCTGGCTTGCTTCACCTTTCTCTGGCTTGCTCAACCGTTCTCTAGCTTGCTCCACCTTAATCTGGCTTACTCCGCCTTTCTCTAGCTTGCTCCACCGTTCTCTGCCTTGCTCCACCTTTCTCTGGCTTGCTCCACCGTTATGTAACCAGCTCCACCTTTCTTTGGCCTGCTCAACCTTTATGTGGCTTGCTCCACCTTTTGGTGGCTTGCTCCACCTTTCTCTGGCTTTCTCCACCTTTCTTTGGCTTGCTCCCCCTTTCTATGGTTTGCTCCAATGTTCTCTGGCTTTCTCCACCATACTCTAGCTTGCTCTACCATTCTCTGACTTGATACACCGTTCTCTAGCTTGCTCCACTGTAATCTGGCTTGCTCCACCATTCTGTGGTTTGGTCCACTGTTCCCTGGCTTGCTCCACCTTTCTCTGGCTTACTCCACCTTTCTGTGGTTTTCTCCACCGTTCTCTGGCTTGCTCCACCGTTTGCTGGCTTGCTGCACCGTTCTCTAGCTTGCTCCACCGTTCTCTGGCTAACTCTACAGTTCTCTGGCTTGCTCCACCGTTCTCTAGATTTCTCCACCTTTCTCTGGCTTGCTACACCGTTCTCTGGCCCACACCACATTTCTCTGACCTGCTCCACCTTTCTCTGGCTTGCTCCACCTTTCTCTTGTTTGCTCCACCTTCCTCTAGCTTGCTCCACTGTTCTCTGGCTTGCTCCACCATTCTATGGCTTGCTCTTGCATTCTCTTCCCTGCTCCACCTTTCTCTAGCTTGCTCCACCTTTCTCTGGGTTGCTTCGCCTTTTCATGGCTTGCTCCACCTTTCTATGGCTTGCTCCACCTTTTTCTTCCTTGCTCCACCATTCTGTAGCTTACTCCACCTTTGTCTGGCTTAGTCCACCAGTCTCTGGCCTGCTCCACCTTTGTCTGGCTTGCTTCACTTTTCTCTGGCTTGCTCCACCTTTCTCTGCATTGCTCAAACTTTCTCTGGCTTTCTCCACATTTCTCTGGCTTGCTCCACCCTTCTCTGGCTTGCTCCACCATTTTGTGGCTTGCTCCATCGTTCTCTTTCTTGCTCCAGCTTTCTGTGGCTTGCTCCACCTTTCCCTGGCTTGCTCTACCTTTCCGTGGCCTGCTCCATCTTTATCTAACTTGCTCCACTGTTATCTGGCTTGCTCCACTATTTCATGCTTGCTCCACCATTCTCTAGCTTGCTCCAACTTTCTCAGGCTTGCTCCACATTTCTCTCGCTTGCTCTACCACTCTCTGGCTTGCTCCACCTTTTTCACCCGTTCTCCAACTTTCCCTGGAGTGCTCCACCTTTCTCTAGCTTGGTCCACCTTTCTCTGGCTTGCTCCACCTTTCTCTGGCTTGCTCCACCTTTCTTTGGCTTTCTCCACCTTTCCTTCGCTTGCTCCACATTTCTTTGGCTTGATCCACCTTTCTCTTGCTTGCTCCACTGTTCTCTGGCTTGCTCCGCATTTCCCTGCCTTGCTCCACCTTTCTTTGGCTTGCTCCACCTTTCTCTGGCTTGCTCCATCATTATCTTGCTAACTCCACTTCTCTTTGGCTTAATCCAGCATTCTCTGGCTTGCTCCACCTTTACATGACTTGCTCCACCTTTCTCTGGCCTGCTCCACCTTTCTCTGGCTTGCTCCACTTATTTTTGGCAGGCTGCACCTTTCTCTGGCTTGCACCAACCGTCTGTGGCTTGCTTCACCTTTACCAGGCTTGCTGCACCTTTCTATTGCTTGCTCTACCGTTCCCTGGATTGCTTAACCGTCCTCTGGCTTGCTCCACCTTTCTCTTGCTTGCTCCACCTTTCCTTGGCCTGCTCCACCTTTTTCTGGTTTGCTCCAGCTTTCTCTAGCTTGGTCCACCTTTCTCTGGCTGACTCGACCTTTTTCTCGCTTGCTCTACCTTTCTCTGGCTTGCTCCACCTTTTGCTGGCTTGCACCAACTTTCTCCGGCTTGCTCCACCATTATCTGGCTTGCTCCACCTTTCTCTCACTTACTCCATCGTTCTCTGGCTTACTCCACCTTTCTCTGGCTTGCTCCACCTTTCCTTGGCTTGCTCCACCTCTCTCCGGCTTGCTCCACCTTTCTCTAGCTTGCTCCACCTTTCCCTGGCTTGCTCCACCTTTCTTGAGCTTGCTCCATCTTTCTCTGGCTTGCTCCACCTTCCCCTGGCTTGCTCCACCGTTCTCTGGATTGCTCCACCTTTCTCTGGCTTGCTCCACCATTCTCTGATTTGCCCCACCTTTCTCAGGCTTGCTCCAAATTTTTCTGTCTTGTTCCACCTTTATTTGGCTCGCTCCTCCTTTCTTTGGCTTGCTCCAACCCTTGGTGGCTTGCTCCACTGTTATCTGGCTTGCTTCACCGTTCTCTTGCTTGCTTCACCATTCTCTGGCGTGCTCCACCTTTCTCTGGCTTGCTCCACCTCTCTCTTGCTTGCTGAATTGTTCTCTGGCTTGCTCCACCTTTCCCTGGCTTACTCCACATTTATCTTGCTTACTCCACCTTTCTCTGGCTTGCTCCTCCTTTCCCTGGCTTGCTCCACCTTTCTCTGGCTTGCTCCACCTTTATCTTGCTTGGTTCGCCTTTCTCTGGCTTGCTCCACCGTTATCTGGCTTGCTCCACCGCTCTCTGGCTTGCTCTACCGTTCTCTAGCTTGCTCTACCAATTTTAGGCTTGCTCCACCTTTATCTGGCTTGGTCCGCCTTTCGCTGGCTTTCTTCAGCTTTCTCTGGCTTGCTCCACCTGTCTCTGCCTCGCTCCACCTTTATTTTGCATGCTCCACCGTTCTCTGGCTTGCTCTACCTTTCTCTGGTGTGCTCCACCTTTCTCTGGCTTGCGGCACTGTTCTTTGGCTTGCTCAACCTTTCTCTGGCTTGCTCCACCTTTCTCTGGCTTGCTCCACTGTTCAATGGCTTGCTCAACCTTTCTCTGGCCTGCTCCAGATTTCTCTTGCATACTCCACCTTTCTCTGGCCTCTTCCACCTTTTTCTGGCCTGCTCCACCGTTCTGTGGCTTGTTTGACGGTTCTCTAGCTTGCTCAACCTTTCTTTGGCTTGCTCCACCTTTCTCTGGCTTGCTCCACCATTTTATGGCATGCTCCACCATTTTCTGGCTTGCTCCACGATCTCTGGCTTGCACCACCGTTCTCTGACTTGCTCACTGTACTCTGGCTTGCTCCAGCGTTCTCTGGCTTGCCCCACTGTTTTCTGGCTTGCTTCACTTTTCCCGGCTTGCTCTACCTTTCTCTGGATTGCCTTACCTTTATCTGACGTGCTCCACTGTCCTCAGGCTTGCTCCACCGTTCTGTGGCTTGCTCTATCTTTCTCTCGCTTGCTCCACCTTTCTTTTGCTTGCTCGACCGTTCTCTCGATTGCTCCACCTTCCTCAAGCTTTCTCCACTTTCCCTGGATTGCTCCAGCTTTCTCTGGCTTGCTCCACATTTCTCTGGCTTGCTCCACCTTTATCTGGCTTGCTCCACCTTTCTCTGGCTTGCTCCACCTTTCCCTGGCTTGCACCACCTTTCTCTGGCTTGCTCCAGCTTTCTCTCGCTTGCTCCACCGCTTTCTGGCTTGCTCCGCCTTTCTCTGGCTTGTTCCACCTTTCTCTGGCTTGCTCCACCTTTCTCTGGCTTGCTCCATCATTCTCTTGATAACTTCACCTTTGTTTTGCTTAATCCAGCATCCTCTGGCTTGCTCCACCTTTTTTTGGCTTGCTCCACCTTGCCATGACTTGTTCAACCTTTCTCTGGAGTGCTCTACCTTTCTCTGGCGTGCTCCACCTATCCCTGGCTTGCTCCACCTTTCTCTGGATTGCTCCACCTTTCTCTGGCTTGCTCCACCTTTTCCTGGCTTGCTCCACCTTTCTATCGCTTGATCTACCGTTCCCTGGCTTGCTCCACCATTCTCTGACTTGCTCCACCTTTCTTTCGCTTGCTCCACCTTTCCTTGGCTTGCTCCACCTTTCTCTGGTCTGCTCCACCTTTAGCTTTCTTGCTCCACCTTTCATTGGCTTGCTCCACCGTTTTCTGGCTTGCTCCACTGTTCTTTAGCTTCCTCCACCATTCTCTGGCTTACTCCACTGTTTTTTGGCTTGCTCCACCTTTATCTGGCTTGCTCCACCTTTCTCTGGCTTGATTCACCCTTCACTGGCTTGCTCCACCTTTCTATGCCTTGCTCCACCTTCTTCTGGCTTGCTCCACCTTTCTTTGGCTTCCTCTACCTTTCTCTGGCGTGCTCGACTTTTCTCTGGCTTGCTCCACTGTTCTCTGGCTTGCTCAAACTTTCTCTGACTTGCTCTAGCTTTCTCTTGCATACTTCACCTTTCTCTGGCCTGCTCCACCTTACTCTGGCCTGCTCCACTGTTCTGTGACTTGCTCCACCGCTCTCTGACTTGCTCCACCTTTCTCTGGCTTGCTCCACCTTTCTTTGGCTTGCTCCACCTTTCTATGGCTTGCTCCGCCCTTCTCTGGCTTGCTCCACCGTTTTCTGGCTTGCACCACTGTTCTCTGGCTTGCTTCACCGTACTCTTGCTTGCTCTTGCGTTCTCTGACTTGCTCCACCATTCTGTGGCTTGCTCCACATTTCTCTGGCTTGCTCCATCGTTCTCTGGCTTGCTCCACCTTTCCCTGGCTTGCTCTACCTCTTCCTGGCTTGCTCCACCTTTATCTTACTTGCTCCACTGTTATCTGGCTTGCTCTACTGTTTAATGCTTGCTCCACCGTTCTCTGTCTTGCTTCAACTTTCTCTGGCTTGCTCCAACTTTCTTCACTTGCTCCACGGTTTGCTGCCTTGCTAGGCCTTTCTCTTGCTTGCTCCACGTTTTTCTGTCTTTCTCCATCTATCTCTGGCTTGCTCCACCTTGTTAACTCCACCTTTCTTGGGCTTAAGCCAGCATTGTGTGCCTTGCTCCACCTTTACTTGGCTTGCTCCACCTTTCCATGACTTGCTCTACCTTTCTCTGGCCTGCTCCACCATTCTCTGGCTTGCTCCACCTATCCCTGGCTTGCTCCACCTTTCTCTGGCTTGCACCACCTTTCCTTGGCTTGCCCCAAATTTATCGGGCTTGCTCCACCTTTCTCTAGCTTGTTCCAACTTTCTTTGGCTAACCTCACCTTTTTCTGGCTTGCTCCATCTTTCTTTGGCTTTCTCTACATTTTGCTTGCTTGCATCAACTTTCTCTGGCTTGCTCCACCATTATCTCGATTGCTCTACCTTTTTCTGGCTTGATCCATTGTTCTCTGGCTTACTCCACTTTTCTCTGGCTTGCTCCACCTTGCCCTGGCTTGCTCCACCTTTCTCTGGCTTGCTCCACCTTTCTCTGGCCTGCTCCACCTTTCCCTGGCTTGCTCCGTTGCTCGTTGTACCATGACTACCACAGGTCGTGAGGCGAGTGGCCACTGGATCATTGACTCAGGGGCCACTCACCACATGACCTGCGACCGTACCGCCTTTGTCGTGCTTGGTCCTGTTGGGTCTGTTCGGTCAGTGCGGACAGGTTCTGGGCAGTCACTACCTGTTCAGGGGACAGGGGTCGTACGGTTCGATGGTCCGTCTGGTCCTGTGTATCTTTCTGACGTGCTTTTCATGCCTGATCTCGAGCTCAGCCTGCTCTCTGTCCGTGCCTGCACGAGGATGGGTCTCTCCGTTCACCACTCCATTGATGATGCCACGATCACTGCACTTGACACTTCCACGGTTGTGTTGCGTGCCTCTGTTGTGGATGACCTGTATCGCATCGTGCGTTGCTCTACTCCTAACTCTTCCCCTTGCTCATCTGCCCGCGTCTTTGTCACGGGGGTGTTGTCTCCTGACCACCAGCGCCTTTTACATCGGCGCCTGTGTCATGTGAGCACGGACACTATGTCCAGGTTCATTCGTACACAGCCCGCTCTCGGTCTTGACGCGGCTTCCTTCGAGAAGCCGCCCAAGACCGACTGTCTGTTCTGCGCTCAGGGCAAGATGCATCAATGCACCCACCCTGCCTCCGTCACTTGCGCGCAGCGTCCCCTGGAGCTTGTCCACTTGGACCTCCTCGGACCTCTCCATGTCGAGTCTGTCGCTGACCGTGGTTGGTATGTTCTTACAGTCACGGATGACTTCACCCACATGCGGTGGGTGTACTGCCTCCGCCACAAGAGTGATGCCGCTCTAGCCGTGCGCTTGTGGCTCGTGATGGCCGAGCGTCAGTCTCGTCACTCCCTCCACACCTTCCGCTCTGACCGCGGCGGTGAGTATCTCGGTGAGCTGACCACTCACTTCGCCAAGCTTGGTATCTGTCACCAGCTCTCAGCCCCTACTACGCCACAGCAGAACGGTGTGTCCGAGCGCTGGAACCGCACCATGGAGGACGCGGTTCCTGCCATGCACGCTGAGTGCGGTCTCCCGGAGTCCTTCGCCTTCGAAGGCTTCGCCTACATGACGTGGGTCTGGAACCGCCTCCCGCATGGTCCCTTGCCGGACCACGTCACGCCGTATGAGCTGTGGTTCGGTCACCATGCGGACCTCAGGCTTGCTCGCGTCTGGGGTTCCTTGGCCTGTGTCTGGTACACCGAGGACCAGCAGGGGTCCAAGGTCTCTCCGCGCGGCCGGATGTGTGCCTTCCTCGGTGTCTCCTCGCGCTCCAAAGCGTGGCGATTCTGGGATGCGGGTTGCCACCGCATCGTTGAGTCGCACGACGCGCTATTTTTTGAGGCACTGTCGTACCGCGACCTGTCTGCCATTCTCACCCAGGCAGCGTCTCACGTTCCCACCTGTGAGGCCTCCCGTCGGATGGGGGAGTCTATCCCATAGGGTGAGCTCTTCCGGGGTGCCTCCGGGGTGGGACCGTCGCTGGCCACCATTGACCCGGCCATCATTGCTGTCGGGCGTGTAGTCTCTACGCCTGCCCCGCTTGCCCCCGCCACGACTGTCTCGCCTACGCCTGCCGCGCCTGCCTCACCCGCGCCTACCGCGACTGCCTTGCCCGCGCCTGCCGCGAGTGCCTCGCCCGCACCTGCAGCGCCTGCTTCGCCCGCACTTGTAGCGCCTGCTTTGCCCGCACCTGCAGCACCTACTTTGCCCGCACATGCAGCGCCTGCTTTGCCCGCACCTGCAGTGCCTGCTTCGCCTGCTGGGGCTGCACCTGCCGCCTCTTCGCCTGCGGCGCCTGCCTCACCCGCGCCCGCCGCGACTGTCTCGCCCGCGCCTGCCGCGACCGTCTTGTCCGTGCCTGCAGTGCCTGTTTCACCCGCGCCTGCCGCGCCTGTCTCGCCCACGCCTGCAGCATCTCCAGAGACAGCACCTGCCCTCCCTGTGCCAAAACCGTCGGTCAGCTCAGACTCGGGCTACTCCCGTGGACCAGGTGGGCGTCTCTGCCCACTGGCCTCACGAGCACCTTCGACTGCGGTTGCGCCACCCAGACGACGCACGCGCAGCGTGCACAATGGTGACCCTTGCACAAAGGCTCTCGGCCTAAGTGTCCAAGGCACCTACACGGAGGTGCACCCAGCTTGTCCTATTGGGCACCAGCTGATCGCTGACGAGCACGAGGCTGCACAGGCAGCTGCCGCTGACCTAGTTGCGGTCCGTCCGACCCATGAGGCATGTGTCCTTGCCACCCGGAGCTCCCCTTTGACGGTCCCTGATCTAGACACGTTAAAGGAGGCTCTCTCAGGAGAGGATGCTGAGCAGTGGCGGGCCGCCTGTGAGGACGAGCTCAGGGCCATCCGGGAGCACGGAGTCTTTGAGCTGGTCGACCGTCCTGAGGGACGGAAGGTCGTGCAGGCCAAGTGGGTCTTCCGCAAGAAGGTGAAGCCTGACGGCTCACTGGACCGCTATAAGGCCCGCTTGACTGCCAAGGGATTCTCTCAGGTTGAGGGGATCGACTTCACTGACACCTTTGCCCCTGTTGGCCGCATGACCACAGCTCGCGCGCTGCTTGGTGTGGTCGCTCACCATGACTGGGAGCTACACCAGATGGATGTGAACAATGCGTTCCTCCAGGGCACCTTGGAGGAGGAGATCTACATGGTCCAGCCACCTGGGTTTGAGGTCAAAGGCAACAAGGTCTGGCGCTTGCGCAAGGCCTTGTATGGCCTAAAGCAGTCGCCCCGGTGCTGGAACCGAGAGATCACTCGCACCCTCACTCAGGCCGAGTACGTCCAGAGTGATGCCGACCCGTCACTTTTCATCCGACGGACATCCGAGCACCTCACTGCCATTCTGGTGTATGTGGACAATCTCTTGATTACGTCTCCTTCACTGGAGGCCGTGAAGGAGGCCAAGGCGGTCCTGTAGGCCGCATACAGGATGAAGGACCTTGGTCCAGCGGCTGTTTTCCTCGGGATGGAGATTGTGCGTCATCGTCGTCGACGGACACTCCTCCTCCATCAGGCACGATATGCACAGGTTGTGGGGGAGCGGTTTGCTGACCTCTTTGGCGCTGTTTCCGCCGCCTCGTAACCCATCACTCCCGACGGGCAGGACGCCCTGAAGGTGACAGACCCAGCCGATCTGGGCGAGACTGTGGACGTGACCCTGTACTTGCGCATCATTGGCTCACTGATGTACTTGGCCACGACCACGCATCCCGACATTGCGTTCGCTGTCAACCTACTCGCATAGTTCAGTCAGTCCCCTCGGGCTCACGCTCTGCACGCAGCTTTGCGAGTCGTCCGGTACATGATCTCCACACCGTATCACGGTCTCTACTTTTGGAGACAGTGCTCGGTTGTGGTAGATGGCTACACCGACAGCGACTGGGCATGGAGTCCTGATGGACACAGCCGCACGGGTTACGTGTTCCTGCTTGGTGGCACGAATGTGTCTTGGCGCAGCGGCAAGCAGGGGTGCATTGCTCGCAGCTCCTCAGAGGCTGAGTATGTTGCTCTGGGCGCTGGCGCCGTTGAGGCGGTGTGGCTGCAGCGGTTGTTCCAGTGCTTGGGTCAGTCGGTGCCTACCATCATCCTTTGATGCGACAACCAGAGTGCTCTCGCCATCGCTGAGAACTCTGGTGTGTTCCACGCACGCACGAAGCACATCGCTATCCAGTATCATTTTGTGCGTGATCTGGTGGAGCGGCAGTTGATCTCCATCGTCTGGGTGGGCACAGACTTGCAGCGCGCTGACTTCCTGATCAATGCACTAGCACGTGGGAAGTTCCTCGGGGCTGTTCGTTCCGTCGGATTGCGACCCCTGTCCGAGAGTGGGTGATTGTCCGGGTCCCTGTTGAGCACTCTGTGTTGTACCGGCATGCGTTCTGCACGTGTATGGACATGCGTACCATCGGCTCATGGGGGAGTGTTGTGATGTTGTCAGTCATACACAGTTGTACAGTTGGTTGTGACCACTCGGCCGTGTCCATGCTCGTGCAGATCCTTGAGGCGGACCCAGCTGGAGACAGAGTTCCCTGAGGTGATGCTCCACCCGTTGGAGGCAGCATGGCAGCCTACCCAGTGTACGAGAGGGCTCCCACAGCCCACGGACTACGTTTGGAGGTCTTCAGGATTTTCTCCATGGACAGCCCTGCCAGGCTGATTTACATGTTTGTTTTCTTACACTCTCTGGCTGTTCCCGGACGTAAGCGTGTGACCAGTCGTTGTGTTTGTCTTTTTGTTGTGCATCCGTAGGATCAGACGGTGCTCCGTTTGGACGCTTGTGCGCAGCATTATGGCCAAAACAATGGTTTTGGGCCGGTTCAGGTTTGACAGGCACCGCCGTGTGCGCCACCCGCTGTGAGCCACGGCGGCTATTCATGCTGTGGACCTGTCATTTGTTATTTCTCTCTGCATTAACTTCAGTTGAAGCTTGAGATACGAGTGCACGTGTCTCTCCCAACCCTTGCTGTCCCTTGCATGACTTGTGTGTTAACCAGCCAGACCCGTGCTGTCAGGCTAGCAAGCAGAAAGGCTAGGAAGCTTCCTGGAATCTTCTCACGGACTACAAAGTCGTAGCAATATTCTAGCAGTTGATGTTCAACGCCAAGAATTCACCACTGTCTGGGAGGAAACACGGCAGACCCTCGCAAAGACACAGGCAGTGATGAAGCGAGTAGCTGGTAGACATCGTAGCGTCGACATTTTCACCACTGGCGACAAAGTCCTCAACTTGGCGAACATCAAGCTCTGACAATCCGACATCTTGAAGCTCAAACCCAGATGGTTGGGACCATTTGAGATCGAGTGCATGCAAACCCCTATGGTTCCGCCACTCAAACTCCTCGACATTATGCAAGTTCATATGGCGTTAGCATGTCAGTAGACTCAAGCACTACCGAGACCCCAGAGAGAACTTCAATTGGAAAACAATTTTAGGGCATGCAGGCCCATGCAAGCACGAACATGAGCTCTGTGTGTGAGTGCGATGCAAGACGGCAAGAATTGAGCTAAGTCTGGAGCGCTGAATATAAAGAACAAGGAGAGTTTACAAATGAGCCCCTAGCGGGCTTGTATAGGGGCGCCGGCGGCTAACCGCACCGGGCCCCGTCACCCCTGCTGAACCCAAATGAGTCAACAGGGAGAACACACTGCATACACCACGAGAGTAACAAAGGTGGTCTCCTCGAGGCACGGGAACAACTGTCCGAGTGCCCGGGTCTCGACCACCGAGAAAATATGAGCAGTGCCAAAACATCTCGGAATCAACGTCCAGACATCACAGACGGCTTTCCGAACATCGGAAGCCCCACAATAGCCATCGGGTCTCCTCGTCGCACCGGTACAGTCAACCGGGTGCNTCGTGTCGTCACGCCCTCCTCTGCCATATACCCCGAATGTGGGTATATCGGTAAACTAGCAGTGTCGGTCGTGACGGGTGGAAGCCACACAAACCAACACTCCCCCTGGCTGACATAGCCGTCCACGCCAGAACGAATGAGCGAAGGCATGGAACAACAATGCATGGCAAGCCATAACATGCATGAGTCAACTCGCACAAACACACACACACACACACACACACACACACACTCGTCTGCTATCCATCCAGGGTCTCCCTGGACACTGGCACAGCCCACCAAGTGTCAAGGTCTCGACCATGAGAGGAGTGATGCACACACACACAAACCAGTGTAATGCACATCATACACATGTCAGAGGACAAGATGGTCTCCTCGTGACACTGGCGGTACCAGGGTCCGGGTCTCGACCACTACGAGCAATCAAACTCAATAGTATCATCATCCAAACACAGGATCAAGGGAGGATCTCCTCGTAACACGGGTGCAATGCACCACGTGTCCGGGTCTCGATCAACAGCTCGCATGCACAATGCCACACACAGTATAGCGACACACTAAGACATACGATCACATGGTCTCCTCGTGACACTGGTGCAATGCACCAAGTGTCCGGGTCTCGACTAACAGTGTGCTACCACCTGTATGCAGCTGTGTAGGCACGTAGCGTGAGGCACATGCGGGATGCTGTAGATGCTCAGAACAGAGCATGGACCTCGCCATGCATCTCCCATGGCGTCGCGTCAGGTCGAGGTCCACACAACACTCCCCCTGGGCAGATGAACGTGGCAGCGATGTTCTCGATGGAGATGCTGATGTCGTAGCTGAAAAGATCTTGGGCGATGAGTCATGTAGTGTATCCATCATGTAGAGACAGCTCCCCCTGTCACCTGTGAGTCGACTCTCTCCCTCAAAGACGAAGAGGTGTCTCCGGCTACAACTCCTCACGTGAATCTGCATCACCTGGGCTATACCAGTCCTTGCGTGACTGCCAAGGGTCCCAACTCACAATCTCTCCTGCCTCCGCACTGCCGCGATGCATCTGTGTACGCCGGAGGAACGGGAATGGGCGAGCACCACGCGTGCGTGGATGAAGTGGCGGAGCTGGCCTCCGATACGAGATAGGAGACCCTGAGACACAAGGGTGTACTGCCAGAAGAGGAGACCTGGAGCGATGAACCGGATCACCACTCGTGGATGAAGATGAAGATGGGGTAGGTGAGTCGGGTGGATGAAGGTGCGTGACTGTAGCAAAAGAAGGAGGAGCGATGATGGGGTCGACAGGAGCCGGGATGGCGGAAGCCGAAGGCACGCTCAGCATCACTGCTACTGCCGGAAGGCTCCTGCCGGTACCAGTGATGTTGCCCACCTCTGAGAATCGCTCACCCGCTGCCACCATCTCTCGCTGTAGCATGACTACACGCTCCTGCAGATCAGCATAATCTGCCTCGGACATGTCGAGGTGGCCCATGTCGACCTGGTGTAGAATGAACTCTGCCTCACTGGATGCTGCACATGCAGACTGCACAGCTCGTGAGTACAGCGCCATCTGCATCTCTGCTGCTGAAGATGATGGAACAGGTGCCGCTGCATCCTCCTGGGGGTCAACCAAGGTCGCAATGTGCTGAGACGCTGGAACATCGGATGCAGCTGCAGGTGTCGCATCCACATCACAGCTCGTGTCTGTCATGCAAGGAGTGAGCGGTCGCATGCCGAGAGAGAAGGAGAAGGAGGAGTCGTCAGAGTCCGTAGAGCATGTGGAAGCGTCGTC
>SZWC01005133.1:0-10149 GCA_023375785.1 Penium margaritaceum
TCTCTCTCTCTCTCTCTCTCTCTCTCTCTCTCTCTCTCTCTCTCTCTCTCTCTCTCTCTCTCTCTCTCTCTCTCTATCTCACACAGCCAAACCTCCTCCACAACCCCACAACTCCAACTTCTCAAAGCGATCCCATGCTCTTGGACATTCATGTCGGTGGGGGCCAAGGGAGACTTCTCACAAAGGCATGTCAAGGGTGGGAGCAAAGGTATGCGGCTGCTGCAACAGAAGTAAGGACCGACTATGACAGCATGTTGTTGACCAAAATTGTGAGCTCTACTGGCCAGGCTATTTTTTATAGGGCAAAACTATCCGAACTGCCGTGTTTAATCCCACCTTTGATGCGGAGTCACGCTTGCCTTTCCTCGTGAATCCACAATGTTGTTGCGGGTCCTCATCAACCGGAAAGGCCTATTTTGGAAAGCGCTATATTCCTGGATGTGTGCAGGTGACTGGTTGATGGTAATGGTGATTGCCAAGTCCGAGAGCTATTAGTCTTGTTGAGTACCCTGAAGGAAAATATTCATGGTTGGTGTACTCGGGATAAAGAAATTATCTGGGTTGCTGCAAAATTTATGTGTGTGATGGCTTGACAATTGTAAACTGATTCAATGAGCTACGGCCTTCGAAACAAGCAGTGGACAAATCGAAAGTCATTTTGTGAAGCAGGAAATCACAAACATCCCCTTTACAAAAATAAAAAAGTTTTAACCTTTGTCGACGCTAACCTTAATCAATGACAGTACCCTACTGCAATTGAATTTTGACTTTAACAAACTTTTTAGCCTAGTTTGTTCATCGAATTTGACGTAAGTCGAATTACAAAAGTTGCGCATAAATAATTTGAATGCCAGTGATTTTCAAATTTTATGTGTCTACCCGGGTTCACTGCTAGAAATTAATTCGGAAGTGTATTGACTGAGTTCTGTGATGCAAGGGGCGAAAACAAGGACATGTGAATTTCGACGAATCCTGACAAACATTGCGAGAACACCGACGAGGACAAAGTGATGGAAGAAGATTCGAAGGAAATTTAAACAGCTGTGAATAGTACATCATTCATGTCACTACTTCACACAACGACGTCATCCTCCTCTACCACGTCCGATGCACACAACAGCTCGCCAATGTGTGGTGCAGCCTCACGCTGAAATGCAGGAGTGAAAACGCGGGAGAACTGTGTCTTTGCCCAGGCAGCCTTGATGATCTCTTCGCTTTTCACATACTCCCATGCACGAAGGAACCAGCCGCATGCCTCCTCTTTGAGGACTGCCATGCCGACCGATGTTGAGAGTCCTGCAGTTGTGCGGCTTGTACCCCATGATGTATACTCTTCCTCGATCCTGTTCTTGAGTGGACGAATGACACCTGTGTCGCACGGCTGTGCCTTTGATGTGCAGCCCGGAGGCACATAACATGTCCGCATGTATGGAAAGTTATCCATCAGCCATTGCTGGAATGAGCCGCATGCATGTGGACGCCATGCATCCAGGATCAACAGCATTTTGGCCTCTCCCTCAACCACACACATCTCGGCGCACATGCGCTTGTAGTACGGAAGAACCACCCCACGGATCCAGTCACGCGTGGTCTCGCCGTTTGCCCAGTGATTGGGCGTAAAGGAGAGCAGCGTGCCTGTGTCAGTCAGCTTGCGTGATTTGGGTCCACGTGGCAGCGAGCGCTTGCTTTTTCCACCAAAAATCAGCTGCAGCGGCAGCATCTCGCCTGCCATGGACCATGTCACAAGGGCCGTTACCTACCGCTTTTCGTCAAGCCCGAGAATGCCCACGTCCTTTGAGCCGGTAGGGGCAAAAGTGCGGTCGGCGCTGGGTATCAGCTGTACCCCTGTATGGTCGCCGTTGATGATGAAAAAAGGGTTGATGTTGTACAAAGAACACATGATAGAAGCACGTTGATGAAACTTCAGAACTTTCGCCTCCCAATCTGCTGGCAGCTTTTGAGCCGCGGTTGTCCCACACCGCCAAGACCACCCCAGTTCGCGACAGACAAACTTCCGTACCCTTTGTCGCGAAAAAGCGCGTCCACCCATTCGTTCAAGCTCGTCGGGTGCAAAACGGGCCACGACTCCGTGAATCTCTTTCCTGATCACATTGCTGTTGAGAGATTTGCCTGCGGCCCGTGCATCTTGTAGCATTTTTTTTTTTAAATCTCAGCGACTATTTCAGGCCGTGTCTCTAGCCATGCCCTCTTTCCGCGGAAACCCTGTTTCCGCTTCCTGTTCGTCGATATCGGAGCTGCAGCTGTTGTTGCCAAGGATGCCAAAACGGCGTCCATGTACTGGTGCTTCAAAACGAGCGTGCCTGGCTCGAACCAACCCAAAACAGTGGATGGAGATAGATGGTCGTAGACGCAAAATCCATCAGGGGTACGAAAAGTTTTCTACAGATGCTTGACGGCGCTGTATGCGGTCTTGTGTTGCTTCATGGCCTTGTATATTGTCCGGAAGTGTCCAGACCCATTTGGATTCGCGAATCATTTTAGTCCCGCGTAATCGGCTATAACGGTTCAAACTTGGACACGTGGCACGTCGCTTCATGGGCGCGGCACATTCCTCGTTCATCCCCCGATCACCCGGCAGATGACCAACGGTCTGGAGTATTACGAGCGCTCGAAGTAGAATAGGTTCTTCGTCAAATTTCAAGTTGCGGGGATTTCGTTGACCGAATCCAAACTTACCACCTAAATAACTGGGTTCAATAATTCCATCAAAGAAATTCAAGAGCACCAAAATTCTTCAAACTGAAAATTGAAATTCAAGTGCAGTTCGGTATCCTTTGTAACTTGCATTGAAAATCTTCACTGAGTTATGTTTGTGGATGTTCAAGGTTTACCCGTGCTTGAGCGCCATTTCCTCCTTTTTGTCGGTTTTGTTTTTATTGAGATTAATTATCAATGTGAAGTTGGATGGAAGGATCTCGTATCATGTTCAGTCACATATGGTTCTTGTTACGATTTTTTTTTCTCTTCAATCGGTGTATTAGATGGGCAATTGCAGGGATAAAAGTCATCAGCGGAGATGCATTTCAAACTAGGCATAAACTAGACATCGGAATGTTTCCTTGACATTGCTTGAACATGCGCTGTTAAAAGATACACCTGCCTTCATCGCATTTTTTGCTGGTCAGTCCGTGTAGTTGCGTGACACGTTCAAAGCAGCTTGGATATATTTGCTCTTTCTTTTCTGTAAGAACAGGATAACAGCTGGACGATGTCAAGAAAGACGTGTTCTCACACTCCAAAAAGCAGAAAAACTGCCATAACTTGGTCCCTACATATCATATTGGAACGCCCTTTTTGGTTGAGCTCAGAAAAATATCCTCTATATCATTATTAGATTAAGTGGCCGTCCTTGTGCCATTTAGCCGTGGCTAATTCAATTCTGAAGTGATTCTCACTTTCTGTATGGATTCTAGGAGCTTTGATCACATCATATTCCTAGGACTTTGGTGGTGTAAGCTTCATAAAATCTTCTCTCAAAACATACCAAACCTTTCCATAAAGACAGAGGTGAAGGAGGAATTATGGAAACCCACCTCGGTCCACCTCTCATGGGGTTAAGGAGGGTTCGCTTCAAGAACCTTGGTCCACCGCTCAAGAGGGTAAAGGAGAAACTCTCCAAAGCTACCTCGGTCCGCCTCGAAGAAGGTGAAGGAGGGTACACTTTGAGAACCTCGGCCCATCGCTCAAGAGGGTAAAGGAGGGACCCTTGAAAGGCACCTCGGTCCACCTCTCACGAGGTGAAAGAGGGAATGCTTTGAGAAACTTGGCCACCTCTCAAGAGGGGTTTAAAGTGAGGCACACCTTGACTAACAATGTAACCTGCACTCGTAAAAAAAAACTATGAAGGAAGGAGGTTGGGAAGAGAGCGACCCGTAGCGAGGCCTTACAAAAGCAGCAGCGGGCCTCGAGACTAGAATATCTGTTGTCATGAGGTGTCCTCCAAACATTACCCCACGTCGCTCGAATGAGCAAACACCCATGGAGTCCAAGGAGCATTGCCGGACACAGGTGCTGGTGAGCCACCTCACCGAGCGACGCCGAGAGTTGGTGGCAAAATGGGAAAGACCGGCATCGTTGCAAAGAGAGAAAATGCCAAAGTCTCCTAAAGATGGTCAACGGAACAAAGGTGCTTGTACAGTTAAGCCACAAGCCAAGGGGCCATCCTGTAAGCCGATCATCGAGCTCAATGTTTACTACAATGCTCAACCGACTCCGGCCAACAATGGCTCAGGCTGTCCAGGAAGGCGTAGCCAATGTCGCCAATCCTAAGGAGGCCTCCAGGGTGACGAGCATGGGGACAAGTCCCTTTATGAGCCTGCGGACCAGGTGGCCATCGAGGCGGAGAAAGACATGGATGACGACGCTCGGGCCCACCATGCCGCCATTAAGGACAGTGAGGTATGGAAATCTGCATGGATGGAAATCGTTGAAAAGGTGAACATTGCAGAGCAGGTGTCTCAACGTGCTGATGGAGGCGGTTGCACTATCCCCTCCTCCAAGGGCGAGGGAGGCTAACGGGCAAGGCCTTCTAGCACTGCAGTGGTAGAACACGTACTGGAAAGTGCCACACGCTGCCTGAACACCGAGGACCAACTCGACAAGCTTCATGCCTGCCTCTCATAGGAAGGCATGGACCTAGCCATGACTGTCATGGGTGTGCTGGCGTATGATGGTGACATGGTGCACGCCAGCCTGCCTGCATGGATGTTCACAACGGAATGATTCCTTGAGAGAATCTATGAAGAAAACACCACAATGGTATGTGAGTTGGCGGCTGCAAAGGAAGCCACAAACCAGAGGTTGGTGCTGAACGCGGCAATGGGAATTACACACCATGCAGCCAAAGAAGAGGTTGAGCAAATCTTTGAACGCTGTGATTGTGCATGCATCTAGAACATGTGCAGGGCTGCTCAAAAGGTGAACCATAATCCGGTCGACGGACTCATTCCATGAGCACAAGCTGATGCACCATGGATAAGAGTTGCACTTGCACTACCTTGAGCCTGTAGGTTGGATACAACCAATGGCTGCGTGGTGCTGGAGTTGGCAAATCGCTATGATGGGATTTGGGACGTGAACACAATCCTCAAGAATATTGAACAGCACCTACGTTGTGTCGAGGTTGACAAGGAGGAATAGGGTGCTTAAGGGATGCTCTCTGTCAAGCCACAACCCTTCAAGAAGCTGACTGAGCTTTGCGAGGAGAATAAGTTACACTATGACCTGTGTTAGGAAGAGTACTGCACACTCATGCACGAGCTCTATTCCAAGTCAGCTGACTCGCAAGAGGAAAAAAAGGAGTTGGAAGCCTACGTGCAAGGAATCTTACCTTTGGAGAAGTATGCCAATTTTTCCTCAAGACTGCAAAGAAGGTGCCAACTTTTCCCAAATCCCATCATAGCATCACTTGACTGAACAAGCTGAAATCAAACTTTTTCTGACCGGCTTGGCTAGCCCACAACTTTGGGTTTTCTACCTCCAAGATGACAGATTGAGGTGGGAGAGCTTGCATACTCTTGTAACACACGTTTGTAAAGTCTACAAGATGAACTTTGGCCTTTGGGATTGTGATGCGTGTGACATCCAAACTTCACGTGATGCGCTTTTCCCAACAGGAGACGCCCCGAGAGCACTCTGCAAAGGCAGCATTGGAGCCGAAAAAGAAGTTCCGTTGTCATGATGGAGGGAACACACCCCACTGTGATGTCATCTATAAGATCTGCAACAAGGCTGGACACATCACACATGACTACCGTCATCTTGAATGTCAATCACAAGAGAAGTAGGGACAGCAACACGACCAGCAATACCACTGGCATGGCCGACACCATGGCGGGGGCCAGCATTGCACAAATAGCGTAGGTCAATCTATTTCACATCATGAGGCTTCTTTCACATCAATAATAGTGGTTGTATCCGCCAGTGCACAGATGAGCATTTCTTCCTTCAAAGGATGAAATATTTTGGCCTCGTTCACAAAAGAACACTACATGTGGGAACATATGGATGGTATCATGGAACTACAAAGTTGCACTCATGCCTATTGCATTTACCACTTATAACGCACGCTCCCATCAGGCCTGTTCCTATACAAATCATAAGCAAGCATGACCACGCAGTGTGATGGCAAGCTAACAGGTGCTCCAGCACGCATCCTTGCCGATACCAGGGCAAATGACTCCTTTGTGAGTGGAGTATTGGTGCATATGTGAAAATTGAGGTACATGCCTCATACACTCACGATGGTTATCAGTGACAATAAGGAGGTGCCAGCAATTGGTGAGTGTACGACACGACTCATATTGTGTAGCTTCATGACTACTACTTGCTTGGCGGTGTTGGAATTCATGGATCCCTTCAATGTTTTGCTAGGGAATCCATGGCTGGTGGGTTACAAAGCGTTTTTTTGACTTTCCTAAAAAACTTACGAATCTCTAGTGGACGATGTACTATTACTTTGCCTCCAATCCCGAAGATTGAATGCCCTTAAGCCCTATCCCAAGCCAGCCTCAAAGCATTCAAAGTGAGGAGACGGCTCAGGCGTGACTGCCAATGTTTCCGTCTGACCCTACAAATAATGAGGTGAAAATTGACATACCCTTAGGGGTTGCCACAATCCTCTCCAAGTTCTTAGATGGGTTTGAACCTCCACTGGATGGGTTGCCACCTAGGCATGTGGTCAAACACACCATCCTATAAGAAGCAGGGGTTGTGTCCTCCTTTCGATCGGTGCATTGTTCAAGTCCGGCAGAACAGCAAGAAGCCAAAATACAAACCAAAGAATACCTTAGAAAAGGGCTATATTGAACTGAGTTTTTCTCCATCGGGGCCCCCATGTTATTTGTGAAAAAAAAACGATGAAACTTTAAGGATGTGTGCGGACTACCGGTTGTTGAACAACTCACTAAGGAAAACAGATGCCCACTTCCTTGTATCAAGGATTTTTTGACCAACTTCAAGGAGCAAAAGTATTGACATCCCTCGACCTCTCACAAGGCTACCACCAGATCCGGATCACTGAGGAGGATGTACCAAAAACAACATTCAGGACCCATCTAGAGCACTACCAGTCTTGAGTGATCTGTTTTGCACTTACGAACGCAACCACAACATTTCAGGTGGTGATGAACAATATCTTCATGGACCATCTTGGCAAGTCAGTCTTGGTGTATCTTTATGATATCCTAATCTTGTCAAATTACTATGAATAACACGAGCAAGAATTACAGAAAGTCCTTGAGATCCTTTAAGCTAATCATTTTTTTGCAAAGAAAAGCAAGTGTAAGTTTGCACAACCAAAATTTGAGTATGTGGGCCACACCATCAGCAGCGAAGGGATCCGGGCTGACCCTTGCAAGGTGGAGTTGACTAAAGCATTGGCCTCAACCTAATATCATTGGCTTGCTTTGCTCTTACCTTGGCCTCGTAAACTAATTCCGATGGTTTATGAGGGGTTATTCTACCTTGGTTAATCCCCTCGCTTTCCTAACTCGAAAGACGTCTGCGTGGATTTGGTCAGCAAAGTGTATCAAAGTATTTGAGACTTTGAATTTGATTCTGATATCGGCACTAGTCATTGCACTCCCGGATCCAAAGAAACATTAGGAAGTACGCTGTGATGTACCAGTTACAACTTTGGGAGCCGTTCTTACTCAAGATGGCTACCCTGTTGTCTATGAAAGTCGCAAGCTTTCAGATGAAGACACCAGGTGCACTATAGGGCATGAAGAGCTCTTGGCAGCCATGCATGCTTTCAAAACATGGTGTTGCTACCTTGAGGGCGCAAAAGAGCACATCACAGTTGTCACCGACCATAACCTCCTCAAAAAAATTCATACATAACCAAACCTCTGAAGAAGACAGACACGATGGAGAGATAGCTTGAGTGAATTCAAACTCACATGGGAGTACAAACCAGGACACACTAACGTGGTCGATCCCCTGAGTCGAAACACATTGCACTGCACTGACCTTTCGGGACACCACAAACCTCCCGCCTCACCCGGACATAGTCCGCGCCGCACACTCCGCTCCCAGTGCAGCCCTCTGGGAACAGGCCATGCACAAAGAGCTGGATACCATCATAGAGCACGGTGTTTATGAGAAAGTGGACCTTCCACAGGGTCACAATACCATAGCCGCACGTTGGGTGTGGAAACGCAAGTGCAAGCTGGACGTCATTGAGCGCTTCAAGGCTCTCTTGTCGCCCAAGGGATTCTTCCAAGTTCTTGGCGTGGATTTTGATGCTACTTTTGCCCCTGTGAAGAAGTACACCAGTGCCAAGGCACTACTGAGCCAAGTGGTCGAGCAGGACTGGGGGCTGCATCAAATGGATGTCAACAACGCATTCTTGCATGACCGCCTCGACGAGGAGATCTACCGAGCTCAGCCGCCTGGCATTGACAATGGTACAAGTTGTGTCTGGCGCCTTCGTAAGGCCTTGCACACGTTAGAGCAGTCTCCGTGTCGCCAGAACCTTGAGATTTCAGCCACCCTTGAGTGCGGTGGCTACGGTCTCAATCAGGTGGGCCCTCCTCTCTTTGTGAGTGACACTATGACACCATTCGTTGCCATCTTTCTCTATGTGGACGATCTCCTGATCGCCTCGCCAGATCCGTGGGCTGTCCTGGGCGTGAAGGTTCTCCTAAATTCTACGTACAAGATGAAGGATCATGGCCTTGCCCACGTCTTCTTGAGCATGGAGATTGAGAGTGACCGTCATGGTCGCATGCTCCCTATGCATCAGGCCGGGTATGTTCTCACTCTCCGGGAGCACTTCGCCGACCTTCTGGCTGTTGTTCCCCATGCATCTATGCCTACGTTGCCTGCGAGGTAGAGGCTTCTGAAGACTGATGACCATGTGTGGTTGGTGGAGGTGGTCGACTTAAAGACCTACTTCCAAGTCATCGGAATCCTGATGTTCCATGGTACCACCACATGTGCTAATGCTGCATTTGCTGTCAACTTTTTGTTCTAGTTCTCCCAGTGCCTACACCACCTTCACCTCGAGGCAGCGTTGCGTATGGTCCTCTAGGTGTGTTTCACATACCGTCTGGATTCGTTCTTTTCTGCACAGTTTTCCATACCCAATGCATGTTTCCTCGGTCAGCAACACATCGAGCATGCAAATGGTCTGGGCCCTTGAGTTTTTTTCTTTTTCCAGTGTAGTGCGTAAAATAGTTGCACTTTGCGCTATATGGATATCCGAGCTATTTGGCCCAAGATTCTATTGCACTATCTGGAGAAATTCCTGATGAATTTTCTCCAGTCCGAGAAACCTTTGTAGCTGTCCGCGCAACACATGAGACTGTTCAGGTGGCATGGCATCGGAGTTTATTTACTGGATACTCATTTTGATGTTATGACCATGTCATTTCGTTTGCTACATAGCACAAACACATTAAAAACATGGATAATGCCGATTAGGACAACGAAAAGAAATGACACTCACTAAGACAGAGATGATTGCGACACCGGCAATGACAGAGACGATGCGCAGGAGGTGATGATGAAAACAATCATGATGCAAACCACCATGGCAGACATTGTTGTCAATAACAGTGTCAATGACGATCAAGATGAAGCAAGGACCATAGCGATGATGACGGCACCGGAAACGAAAAAAATGATGATGACGGCAATGAAGACGACAACAACAATGACAACAATGACGATGACAAAAACATCGACAGAAAAAACGACGATGACGACGACAACGACAATGATGACGATGACGAAGACAACGATGACAGTGACTACGATGACGATGGTGCCACAATGGCGGCAACAATGACAACAACGACGACATCAATGATGACAACAACGACAACAATGACGAGGAGGAAGACAACCACCCTTATCAAGAGGGCAAATGATGAAATTGATTGTAAGGACAATGACAGCCAGCTGAAACAGAAACTATAGAGTGGGAAATTGTGGTTCGTACTTCTGATCTTTATAATGCTCATGGTTACGCTTGTGGTGACATCATTGGCTGCAGCGGCGGCTGTGGTGGCAGTAGCAAAAGCAGCAGTGGCAGAAGTAGTCGCAGCAACAGTGATGGCGGTGGTGGTGGTGGTGGTGGTGGTGGTGGTGGTGGTGGTGGTGGTGGTGGTGGTGCTGGTGGTG
>SZWC01005133.1:15954-37693 GCA_023375785.1 Penium margaritaceum
GAGGGGGGGCAGGCGCTACCATTTATCTGGAGTAAAGGACCAGGACTCGTGTCGCAAGATTTTTTCCTCGGAAGCCAGCGCCGTTCTACAGGTAGGGAGGCCATCCCCATCAAGACGCTTCTGCGGGCTGCGTGGGGACCGAAGGGGGCACTCGCGCATCGCGCCTCCGTAGTTGTTCTTTGGTGGCGGCTTGACTGGCGGCTGGTGGCGGCCGCGCGCACATTTGTCAGCTCAACGAAGAAATCCTTCGCGCGGTCTGGACGCATCGACTCAAAAAAAGCAAAATCACAATTTACAGTACGAAGTTGTGGATGTAAAGATGAATAAAGATATTTTCCATATCGACCTTGCAATTCTTTCACCTGACAATTCAATAGCAGACCCAAACCTGAGAACAAATTCCAAGTCGACCCAAAACTACTGTACTAGCAAATCAGGTGGAGTATATTCACCTCCTAAACCATTCAGTCAAATTAAAACTTGCAACTATGTTACAAACAGACATTTTGTTAATTTGTCACCACAACGTCGTGAAATAAAGGTACATTGAACAAAATATATCAAATTGATGTACCATTATGTACAATTTCTTTACATTGAGAGGAAAAGTGATCAAAATTTCAATGAAAGCCATTAGATAATTATTGAGGAATAATTAATTATGATAAATTAAATTAATTTAAAAGGTCAGTGCTTGTGTATGGTCATACAAACAAAAATTTAGCCTACAAGAGATTTTCAACGCCTATCAAGTAGAGTTTTTGCAATTCATTTCATTGGTAAATCAAGTGCAAATAATTTCTAAACATTTTGCGTGAATGAATGAAAGGGGGAAAATGAAAATTGGCCTCATTCAATTATAGAAAACCAAAATTCACTTAAAAATGTCCCTCATCTAAACATTTTGCATACTTCACAAACAAGAATCCCTCATCTCAGCATGTGAGTATGCATTCCTTGAATTTGCATCCTAATAAATAACAATGCTTGCATTTTTGTGATTCAATCTTGTCTTATCGCATTTTTTCTTATAAAAATGACCCTTGGAGTTCTATTCTTGACATTTCTCGAAAATTCAACTACTTTCAAGGATTATCACAAAGAATATGGAAACATCTATGAAATTCAATAATTCTTCAGAAAAATATTATTATTCATAAACACGCCCAGGTTTCCTCTAGATACATCAATTCCTTGATACAATTTCTCAAAGCAAACTCTCATAAGACAAAGACCAAATGCACGCCTCGGTCTTGTTTTAACACTTCTACAAATCTATTTCAATTTCAAGCACTTGTCTTCAAAGAAAATCTCAAACTACCACAACAGTAATCAATTGTCTCCATACCTCAAATATTTATTTATTCCACAAATAAATGCTCATCATGCAAGTTTCGATCGATCCAAGAAGTACTTTAACAATGCAATGATGTTACATAGGAAAGAAATCTTTACCCTCGTGTCGTAAACATGAACAAAACATTTTCCCATCTCCGATATCCAAACATTCACAAGGCCCCATGACAACAATGTTAATGGGTCTGCGCCCAACTTATGCAAAGACTCAATAAACCAATGAAATCTTTGACACTCGAGGAAGAAATTCAATGATTCACGATGCTCTTAAGGTGACCTATGCAACGGTAGTGACAAAAATCTAATGACCACAATGCTTAATGGATAGATGAACCCTTTCAGATTGTAGGTCCCCTTGCCTTTGTCTTTACCCTTTCATGCGATGAATAATATAAATGAAGGAATTGACCCAAAATTGTGTCTTAAAAATGACCTCGTTTATGCAATCTTGAGAATTGATAGCCACAACAAACATTAAATCAAACAATATATTTCAAAAAAGAAGAGAGGAAACGTTCCACAATCAAACAACATAAACTGAATAAGTAATTTTGTGAACCCAAAAGGAAACAAAAAAACCCTCATTATACCATTATACAAACATAGAATTTATAATGAATGGAATGTACTTGATGAGAATAAAGTTTTCATCAATTTCTATTTATGTCAACAAAAATGGAAGAACTAACCTTTGAACCATAATGATATGGTATGTAATTGGTTATCAAATCTAAAGAAAATTGAATAGGAGTACGACACTTACACATACTAATGAACCACTAATACAAGCACTCTAAAATCACCAACAAGAATAGTTGCACCTATTAAGTGGAACAATTGAATGTAGCCTGATGAGAAATTGCCTGTGGAAAGATGAGACAAATTTTATAACCTCCAAGTCCTAAGCCAATTTTTGAAAAGGGTGAAGAGCACAAATATTTTTTTTGAAATATTCATTAATACTAATGTTCTTTAAAATAATTGTTTTTTTGGAAAATCAACTTAAAGTTTTCTTTTCCAAAAATTAATTGCATTTTTTACATTCCATGAAGAAACTACGTGTATAAGCATACCAAAAAAATGGAGTAAACACAAACCACAATACTAAACTATATGTATCCAATGGCTCATAACTGAAAAGCCAGAATACTTGGAGTGGAAGAAGGGTTCCAAATCAACGTACCCCTCTTATCTTCATTGATGAAAAAGGAAATATTGTAGACTTGGTAGGCGTTTTGACATACGTGGAGTAAATTTTGAGAATGGCACAAAAATTCAACCAAAAAAGGGAGAAAACGGAAATAAATGACATTGAATTGCATACAAAAAACAAGATGATGATACACTCGTCCCCTAAAAGGATGTACATTGATCCATTGCCCATGTGAGATTTGTTTTCATTGAAAATAAGTCTTCTTTATACCACAATATTTGACATGAGGTAAGGAGACAACCAACCTACAATATGTCTACAAATGTAACTCAGGGGTTCGCATGATGATTATACCATTGGATAGAGGACCTCCTCGTAGTATTATGAGCAACACGACGTTTTGAAGCTAGGTTCACAAAGAAACATGCGTTCCTTTAGAGGAAATTTATGGACAGAAAACTCTGGGTTTGTTAACATCGTAAACAACTTGGAGAAAAAAACTAAAAAAAATAGAAAATGAAATATTTTGGATACGATATCCTACAATAGTCTAAACCCTCATTAAAATGGTGAGATTTCTTACAATTGAACAACCCAAGGACATATTTGAGAAGGGATATAATATGCGCTAAAATTGAAAACAAAAGTAAATATTTGCTTTCAACTGAGCAACCCATGTTGTACCAACATGTATGATATGAAGTCAAAAAGAACTTGGTAAATAATTTTTTACGATTGCATCCCTTCACCAGTTACTAGCTCATTTCATATGATGACGTGGTGCATATGCAACAAAGTTATGAATGGGATCATCAGGTTAGAATAATGTGGTGGGAATAAAATTTCCATATTGAAACTAATAATCCCAATTGCGATATTGCATGTTGAATATGTGAAGTTTTCATGCATTACATACTGAAATGAAAGAAAGAATAAATAGACGTACTATTTTTTCATGGGTGGATTAGGCCCATCAAACTGTCAAAATTTATAGAGTGTGGATGGTTGAATGTGCACTAAAATAAAAGAGGCAAGGCGTGGAGATTAGCTTTTGGTTCTTAAAACTATAAACCGCTTAATGATTAACATTTGTAGGTGTCTGTACATCACTTGAAGACATACGTGAAGAGTTCCGTGTACAAACTAGAGGGATGTGACCACAATTCTAGACTTGTGGACCCTCTCAGCGACTGCCATTAATGCCTTGATAGGAAATAAAAAAAAACAATACCTAGAAGACATTCCTTGTATGGCCACTAGATTGAAATGAAGAAGGCATACACCTTTCGTGGAGGTGCTCTAAAGGCACTCAGTTGTATTCTCAGAGGTTGAAGCTTTTTGATTTAGTTGCATGAGGAATCAGAAGGAACCTGAATGCATAAGTTGATTTCTGAAAGCATATAAAGGCTTAAAAGGTTAAGTAATCGCAACCCCTTATAGCACTCTATGGAGGGCCTCTAAAAAGATATTGACATGTAGATAACAGGTAGTACCATGACCACATGGGTGGTTACATAAGCACCCATAGAAGATGATTTACACCTCAAAGACGAAGGCTCAATAGAATCCAAAATATCAATTAGAAGTTGTACGAGGCTTTTATAGTAGGTTGACCAACCACTCTCGAGCTAGAAGTTGCAGGGTCATAGACTTAAAGGGCCTCCAAAGGCACCTAAGATTTTGTAAATGCCACGATTTGAACCTCCCTTCCCTAACGTTTTGTTAGAGACTTTACTATTTGTCAAATGTAAATGAAATATATCAAAAACTGCATTTTGGCCATACCAAACCATCAAAAATAAGGCGCCAGACATATATCATCATATGTAGCCCCAATTATTTAAACCACTAGAAGCCAAAACAATCCAATAATCCATGACAATTTTAACTTCAGACGAAGCTCCTACCAAGCATTTCAACCTTCTTATGGAAGGTCATGTTTCACAGTAGTTTTACAAGCAAGACTCATAAACCAAATATACATACATACAGCCAATCATCATGACTACATCTATACTTGGAACATTAACCATCGAACGTTTTATCCACGTACCCTACTACCGGCTAAATTCAGATAAAAATTAATTGCCCTTGGGCTCGACCCTGTTGCATAATTAGGTTCCCCCCTTGTAGCCAGTGTGTAGAAATACCTTCCAAAATAAGTTCTGAAAATAAGCGGCCTCAATACATGATCGCACGAAGCTTTCAAAGGGGGAAAAGCAAGCAAAACATACCCTAATCACTTGATTTTGGTCGTGAGCATGCACGTTTGTTGTAGTCTTCTGAAAATTTCTGAATTTAAGAGACCCATAATTCCTTGAGGCCTTGAAGCCAGTGTGTGAAAATTCGGCCACAGTTGTTTGAAATAAACAAAAAACAAATTCCTTCGCAAATGACTATCTGAATTTAGGCGGCAGTACAGTATGGAGAACCAATTCAAGGTTATCTTGTTTAAACTCACAATTTCACTAACAATAATCATGGTAGAAATGAACATGATCTTTTGGCCATGCTTTGAAATCATAAATTGTACTATCTCATAGTGGAATATATGACATTTGGAAAATATGCATGAGTGACTTTTTACGGGACGCAAGAAGGGCAACACCTCTTCAATAAAATTTGAACTACTTGTAAGCATTTTCCATTTACATGGATATGTACATGAAGAATGTCATCAACCAATACGTGTGATGTATCCACAAGTGTAGACGTATTGCCGTATCGAAGTCACCCTCGATACCTTGAGATTAATTCTTGAAACAAAACCTGGAATAAAATTCTTCTTCATCCATTAGCATGCATTCAAAAGGCATACCGCATAAGGAATTAACTTGATTTGTGAACTTTTCACGCTTGAAGAGGTGGAATCTAGAGGTATATGAAGGATTTTGAAAGCATACTAGACTAAGTGATCCGAGAAACTTCAATCATTCCTTTGGATCCACATAAGAGAATATTTCCTTGGAGTTTGCAAGGCATTCCATAGCCACCTTTTTTATTTGTGAACCAGCCACGTCAATTAAAGGTTATGTTGTAAGATGAAGATTTACTAGAAACTCAAAAATATCAAGGAGGTAATAAGATGTTGTAAGGGATACATTGACCAACCAATTTTCAAGTGGAAGATGAAGGGACACAATCTCAAAAGGGGCAAACAAGGGCATCTTAGATGATTTTATGGTAACATTTTGTGCCTTGCCTCTCTCCATCATAAGAGAATAATTTTTGGGTCCCTCCAAGGTAAATAAAATCCGACATCACATATTTTTGAAGCAAAACCAACAAAAATAGATATTCGTCAAAAGGATAGATGCGTGAAAGCCGTACATTGGAGGGTCAAAATTTTGACGAGTGAAAAATATGCAAAATTGTACAAAAATCTAAAAAATCACACTTTGGTTGACACTTGATCCAGGTTTCAATCGTAATTATTGGTGGTAAACAAAAACACAATGCACTTGAAAAATTTTGAGACAGATCATGATATTTAATTTTTAATTGTTCATAGTGCCTTTCTCTGATATCAATTCTATAACCAACGAATGATTATGGGGAGATATTACTCAAGAAGTAATCACCGCTTTGATAAAAAAACAAAACTAGTCTTGAGTCTTATGATGTAAGAATCTAGTGGGAGAAAAAATCATGATGTATAACATAAAATGTCTTACAATAGTGATATCTATTGTCTATTAGGACACAAGTGGCATGATTCAACCACCTATATTGGGTTTGTTCCATTTAATATAAGAGGCACTTGAGAATAAAATGTAGGCAACTATGAATGCAATCAAGAAGTGGTAGTGCTATGAATAGTATTTGTCATGTATTTATTGCATGTATGAACACTATGTTTAATGTGTAAAAATTCAGCCAATATGATCGAATGATACTTTGTATGCATGAATTTCCTTCAAGCCAACTTTGATTATGACCGAGATTACCAACATGGAAATGCAATCTTTATGGATTCTCCAAGTTAGAGACCCAATTTAATCACTCAAATCATCACCTTGCTTTCTAAAACAGATCAATACCCTACAAGGCTATTGACTAAAGGCTTTGGCATGTAAGCTTGTAAATATTAAGGTTTAATAAAATATATTAATAATGATCTTGTTTGCTCCTCATTTATCCAGAAGAGTTACGTCACATGTTATTAGAAGATTGCCACAATAGCTTTCCAAGTGGACACATCGACAAGGAAAAAAGCTAAACTAGCTCGTGAACAACAAGTACTAGGCGGTGATAAAATTTGTGCATTCCATAAGTCAATTTAGACAAGCGAACCCCCCAAGTTTCTTCAATGGCTACTAGTATGCAAAGAACCATGGTGAAACAACTCCATACATTAAGCGATGAGTTTCCACACCACATGTGAGTTCTTTTACATTATCAACATCGTAATTGAAAATTTAAAAATAAAATCACCTAAACTAAAATATCAATGACCACCATGAAAATAGCATGTTCAATTAGAAACGATGTGAACTAGTTAGAAAGGGTCCCCTCCTTCATCAAAAGTAGAGAATATGACAGGTTCATCAAAAGAGTGTGGGAAGTGTTGATGATATGATTTTTTTGTTAAATAATGTTATAAATATGACAAAAAGTAATTGTTATCTCAGAGAGGAAATCCACAAGAACCACTTAAAGTGACATGTGATACACATGACACTAATTTGAAGGCAAAGCTTTGAATTTCAGGCTTTCATATAACTCAAACCTTTCAAATGATAGGAAAACATAGCTCAATCGTTTTTCATGGTGGAATATGCACAAATCTTACATTTTTCTTGATTTTTAGTCATTTTCCATACTTGATATTTTAAAAGGATGTTGCTATTTCTCAAGAAGATGTAAGGGATTATGATTTGAAATGTCAAAAAGAGAGATGGACAGAAAATATTGTGTTAATCATTGTTTCAAGCTAGCGCACAAAACTATGAAGTTGTGAGGAATGGATTGCATGAAGTGGAAACCTCAGTGCTTTGAGTTTTTCACAATTTAAAGAATGTGAATACGTGAATTGGCAGGCCTTGAACTTACATAATGCAAGGTTATCCAACTTCCTTTATACTATTAACTCTTAAATAATTGACAACCCAAGAGAATATTTTTTTTTAAATGTCTCTAAGATCACATGTGCACGTAGACCAAGGCATGGATTACAAAGTTAATGGAATTCTACGCTACCATCTATGTGGAAAGTTGAAAAAATAAATCATTTACTTGTAGGGATAACTTCCTTTATATAACATAGATGATACGTTCGACAACCTTCAAGGTACAGATTGATGGATTCAAAATTCTTCTAGTGGCATGGACATTTCACGACAAGTTGGGATAACATGGCGTGAACTTGGGAACTGGTTCTTCCCTCCAATAGAATCAATTATTAACTGTGTGTATCAGTACATTTCTCCTACTCGTATGGTCGATCGTGCCCTCATCTTTGTATTTTTACACCGGCTGGTTGAGGAATTGGAAGCAAAGTACGTGAAAATTTGGTGTTCTTGAAAATCAGAACTAATAATAAAATTATTTTTAAAACTATTTTAAAACTAACTTTTTTCAGCTTATGAGCCTCTTCAAAGTGCTCAAATTTCATATCAGTTTTCTTTCATATTATCAAAACATTCTAACTTTGTTGTGGAGTGTCTAAATGACACTCCATCAGGAAACTCCACTCCAGTTTGAAAAATCCCATGTGTTTCACGCTTCAAGATCTTTAGACCGAAAGAATACCATATTCTTGTGTTCACACGTGCATGGTCTAAAAAACTACTCTAGTTTTCACTTAAGCACACGTACTGTTTTTGAACTATTGCAAGACTTTGTGCTTTGATATTAAATTTTCCTCCATATTTTCCATGATATTTGCTATGAGGAATCATATTTTGTTTTAATTTTACAACTAAAGATTCTATTTAAGTCAACCCTTGTGTGTGGTGTGTCCAAAGAAAATGCAAAGACCATGTTACCTTTGCTTAGTTTGAGCATATGTTACGTGGATCAGCCACGTTAATTGATTGTTTTTTTCCATAGGCATGTTGGATATGTTGGTGCTGGCTTACGCTCAAGGTTTGGGATAATTTTTTTTATATGCTTGACGTAAAATTCCAGCCATCAATTGGTGGTAAAGGGGAAGTATGCGGCCAAAAATGAAAATCAATGTTACGCGGAGGACCTTTTTGTTCATTTTGGAAACATAAAAATAATTCTTAGCAATCATGCATTCAAGATAATGCTTCTAAAGCAGAAAATAAACAGTCATTTTCGTAATGAACCTTCCATTTTCTCAAAATTTCGTGTTTCTTGAACTTGTTTATGTTCGCCATATATGTCATATAATACAAGACGTACGATTGCCTTGGAATCCTTATTAATTCTTCGTAAAGTTTTTCAACTAATGGGATGGAAGATGAAACAAAAATAAAAAGTTGAGAAAGTTTTCTTTATCACATTACACGAACTTTCTTATATATAACAAAAAATATCGCCGATGGTTGAAATGGAATGTTTTGCCCTTCTCATTTTAAAAGGAAATGTTATTATTTCTGAAATTTTTAAAGATTCAATAATGTGTTAGTCATTTTCATGTTAACCAGAATCTAATTGAGTATACCTTTTGGAAATCGCGCGGTTCTCTATTTACAAAATCTACTATTAAAAGTTCACTTGTTTGCTCAAGGGATTGGTTTAACATTTTAAACATCTCGACAAACATTCGATACGAAAATTGAGTATATCTCATATTTTTAATTTAAAACTTACATTTATTTATTCATGTCGTAATTGTACTTCATATGATCTCATTTTTTACTTCCTTTAAAATGGAATTATGTGTAGTTTTATCCTACATGAAATTTGGGAATAGGTGGCCTATTTTAATATATGTGGGAATTGAACGTAGATATGGGTTCCAGCAATTAGCGAAGATGGTTTGGCCCTCAATGCTTGTGCTCTTTATGAACATGGTTCTAGGATCTTGGTATCAAGAGAAAACAAAGGTGAACATGTTATGTGAAGGGGCATATAGGGATATTCCCATAACATGATGGGTTGATCCCCGGAATTTGAACAGCAAAAAGAAGGATAAACAATTGATAAACAGTTAAATTCCATGGCTTTCATTTTTTTGTCGTTACAAAAAAAATTGTGCATTGATTATGACCCCACTTACTTCCCAATATGGTCATAGTCAGTCTTGTATGAATTTATTTAGGCCCAATGAATTACGAAGCAAAGATCTCTTTCACGTTTTTTTTATATATGTCATCAGTTAGTTTAGGGATCTTTGATTTCTTCGTAATGTGGGACCGTTAAAAAAAGGACCTGAGATGAACGATGTTATGAATTTATTGTGAATTTCTTGTTTTTTCCTTCGACGAGACTCCAAGCCCGACGTTATCCAAGAACATTTTGTTTGGATAAGGTAATTCTCGAAAAAACTGGACAACCTTACAGAGCTCAGGCATGTGGACAAGTTGCTAACATGAAAGACTCGATACCCGATGTCAAACTTCATGGACGCGGACAGCCTCTACACTGGGACCGACCTCTAGATGGTCGGTCTCACTCGGATCTATAACAATTCATAGAAACGAGGTTTTGACTTTTTGTTATATCCATGCATTGAATAAGCCCAACGGTTTGGATCGCAAGTCAAAGCCATGTATTTTCATCGTATTTAATTTAGATTGTAATTCAGACAAACCTTCCGTACGTCTATCCCATGATCACATTATTCAAATGAAAGACAATCAAGGTACAAGGGTCCAACTTGCCATCCAAACCGTCGACCTTATTCAATGAATGGGTACAACGAAAAATCAAAAATTGTTTTTAAGAATTGTTATTGATACGAGTGATAATAATCCTCGATCCTCAGGCCCCTACTTTAGAAGTTGTTCGGATCCATGAAGTGTGAACGCAGGGTATTGAGTCGTTCATACAAATAAGATGTCCACATTCGTGAACTAAGTTAGCCTACCCTAGTTTTTCAAATTTTCCTTACCGGATGAGCTTAATCATAACGTTCCAGCCGTCGCTTGGGAAGGTGTGACTGAGAATGCGAGCTTCCCAATCCTTGTGTTCCCTCACCTACAAGTGCTCGTGGATGATTGATTACGAAGGCAAAGGCTGACTATGGGTGAGTGGGAATGGGAGTCCCTCTAGCTCTTTTGCTGACATCATCGTTTGAGGTTTTTGGAAGTTTCCTAGGCTGAAACAGGGTAAAACTTGGCCTGCCCAGCCACTTCATCACCCTAGTCCGTCTCAACATGCAATGCAAGACAACAAAGCAGCTGCTACAGTCCACTCGCCTTAATCAAACACTAGTCATAAACTCAAAAGACCCTTCCAAAAACTTGATCGAAATCCTTGCATAAAGTTTAGCTTAGGGATATGTGCATTATGGCAAAACAATTTGCATTGAAAATAGAGAAAAAGATGCAAACCATTCCTTCGACATAGCGAGAATGTTGTCTACCACAAAAGTTGCGAGCTTTCTCCCACGGCCATCCACGAGCACTAGTGGGTTAGTGAACTCTAGGGCCGGGGAAACTCGCATTCCCAGGCACCCTTTGCTAGCTGTGGCCTTTCGTTATTTTTGCTACCCCTCCATGGGCAATTTATGGGAGATATGTACGAATGCACAAGATGGGGGCTATGCATAGCACTTTTGTTCTGGACTTTATGTAAGTTAACAATGACATCATCTCTTTCTCGCCTAGTGTTCGGAAGGGTTGCAATGATTGAGCGTCATTGACAATTTCAGTGAAAATTTCAATTTTGTTTCACACACTTTCAGGCGTCAAAACTTCTTAGAGCCTTGATTAATGATTTTAGCGAAGACATTAGTTACAATCTCACCCTCGCTCTTCCCTTCCCAGCCATGACCAAGATCCATAACCTAGGGAGCCCAGAAACACTAATTAGATCAAATAAATAGTACAAGACTTGTACGTCCCACACGTAGGAGAGTCCCTAAACTCCGTGAGTGGGTAATGATTACCCTAGTTCATGCTGTTATGGCGAGTGGAACGTGGATGCTTAACAAAGATGAGGTACAGAGTAGAAGTCGTCTCGAGGAATTGCGACAAATAGGTATTTTCTATTTCGTATTAGGTGTAGTTTGATGAAATAGTTTTTAAAAAGTTGAGCACACTTGAGCTCAGTGACGTGTGCAACGTTGCATTGTGGATAGTTGCTTTAAAATGTATTCCAGTTGGGGAATTATAAATTTTCCAGTTGGGGGATTTTAGAATTTCCAAGAATAGTTGTGCAAATGTATAGCGGTATTAAAAAGTAGACATAATGGTACAGGAAAATTGATACGGTTTGTGATACATCTATTATCACTTGTGGAAAATGGTCAAAAATTTCACGACTGTTAGATGCGAAACACCGGAGGTCGGGGCAGGTGGCCAAAATGCCCTAAGCCAAACGACATTCAAAAACCAGAGGTGGACACATGGTGGGCCATGAATGAAAGGTTATAAATGCCCACTCGCATGTTTTGAGGGCTCATGTACATCCAGGATGTTAAACTTCTCCCCTGTTAGCCGCAGCATCCCGGTGAATTTATAAACATAGGCGGAATACAACAATCATGGCCATCGATCAGATGAACAACGTTTCGGAGGTTGTTCTTAGGCTCCCAACTGTTATGCACACCATCGTAGCCATACCACTTGATGAGATACTGGGTTGTTTTCCCACAATGTCAATTGAGTACTTCGCATCCACGTCCATCTAGACAAGAGGTAGATGGGCGAGATTTTGGCTAGGGAAACTCTCATCAGGTTCTTATAAGTCCTTGAACTTGTTGATGTGGAAGATGGGATGGATCGCCATACTATCAGGTAGGAAAAATCAAGCAATGACTATATTTTTTATTCGCTCGATCTCAAATGGTCCCGACCATTTAGGTTTGACCTTTGTAAAATCTTGTCCACGGACTTTGATACTTGCAAAGCTGAGTATGATAAGATTTTTACTACGAAACATGTCATCGTTGCCATACCCGTCATCTGGTCGCTTTATTGCTTCTCATGTCTTTGCAAGAGTCTAACGTGGTTCCTCCCAAATATTGTTGAAGTGCCGTAGGTGGATATCGATGACATTACTACCTGATAATTTTGCCTTCAAAAATATTTTTTAGGGTGTAGTCTAAGTTCATTTTTGGGAATGAATATTTTTCTGTTTTCAAATTGGGCAAAATCACGTCATGTGGTTGTATTAAATTTGTCTATTTTCTTGGCTTTGAGCAGCCATCTCAACTCTGTCGCTCGCATTTTTTATGTTGGCGACTGTCTGACACCAAACAATGTGCGATTGCGTGACCTCGGATGGTCATGTAACCACACTTTGGAATTCGCTCGACAAGCTAGGTTCGAGCGCTGCTGGATGAATTATTACTTTGCATTCATTTTAGGGTGGATAACTTCCTAGTTAAAGCCGAATAAAACAAATCATCGTCCCTAAATAATTATTTAATATCAAAATCATCAGGTTGTGGGGTATATTCCTTTAACTTTAAAATCATGTTAGAGTCGTGGGAAAACTATGGACCACTTTGAATGGACTCTTATTTATTGCAATGGAAATTGCGGAGTTACATGCAAGTTCGGCGGTTGGCCATCTTGCTGTCCAATTGGTGCCATGCGAATTGCATCATGTACAAAAGAGATTTTTGAGCGTCTGATCGGTCCGCTTGGTCTGTCCATAAGTTTGAGGATAGAATGTCGTTGATAGTTATATCGGACTGCCATAGCGCATTATTAGTTAGTGAAGCAAGCGTCTCTATCACTGATCATGGTATGCGGTGGTATGACTATTTCTGAAAAGTACATTTTTCCTATATTGACTGTGGTCATTGTTAGAATGAAGTACAACATTTTTTTAAACCACAACTATGCGGATGCCTTGATAGCCTTCCCTAGAGTGGAAAAACCTGTCACAAAATCCATGCAGGTGCCGATCCATAGCTTCGTCGAAACATGGAGGGGTAGAAGAAGTCCTCGTGGCCTCGTGCGACAAGATTGTTGTTGTTGGCAGGTTTTGCACGATTTGTAGAATTTTGCCACATTGTTCTGCACTCAATCCCGCCAGTAAAACTTTGCCAAATTCTTGATCATATTGTTGTTGCCAAAGTTTCCACTTGGACTTGTGTGATGGCAGTTCTTCAATAGCATCCATTGTTGTTTGTCATTTGATATTACAACTTTGCGAGGGAACCAACGTTGCCATTCAGGATTTTTAAACCAGGATCTGGTCTTTTTGTACCTGCCGAGCTCATAGTAACCCTTTGCAACCAACCTTGTGAGGTACGGACCCTGAGGTTTCACCATCGTTTGCCCCCAACCCCCCGTCTTCCCATTTTCCTTATCCCCCNCCCCTTCCGCTCCACCCGAAGGGATGGTAACAGGCCAGCAGACAGACTTCAGGCGTGGATTGGAGCCGGCATGAACCCATGGGTTGTTTTCCATCGAGACGCGATGCCCAGGCGCGCCGCGGCGTCTTGCTCGCTAGCGCATTGGAAGCACTCGCGTCGCCACCGCCAATGAGGGATCTAAGACGAAAGATTCCGCTAAGAGAAACCAGAACGTCATGAAGTTTGGCCCCCAGAAGTGTCAAACCCGTTACTGTGCTGGAACTTCAAAGCCGATTATCGGCTGGCAGTGAGCCTGAAAATGTTTCCACAAATGGAGCCCGAATTTAAGAGACACGAAACCCCATGCAAAGAGGACGAGCCGCAGAAGGACAAGGCGAGAGATTCCTCGACTCTTCTGTGTAGTTCTCCATGTACTCGGACCTGATACCGCTGTTTCGTCCACCTTTTCTCGCAATGCAAAAACCACCTCCATTTGTTCCAAGTGTTATCTGGCATCATATTTTTACCACTCCTTGGAAGACGAATTTCGAAATCTTACAAAATTTTGAAATAAAAAATTAAATAAATCTAAAGAATTTTAAATGTAGCCATAGAGAAACTTACATGTTTAACATGTAATTTTTGGAATGAAACATCTATTATAGAAGTAGATGCTCCTTCGAAATACAAATAAAACTCAAATTTTATTGCATCATTAGAATCAATATTTTTTTTCTCATTTTCAGGGGATTTCATTGTAACTTAGTCCTCTTGATGATTTCAAATTGTGAAGGGTTAAAGCAGAAAGGGAAAAAGAAGTCCCATACCCTTTTACTTCATCATATTCTGGCCAACAATCTGAATAAAAATACAATTAGTAAGCCCCATTCGGATTCCTTTCTAATTTTTTCAAACTTCGAGCACTTGTGTCATGTCTTAAACATCAACAAAATCCAGAACATGAAATGTTTAAGGTTGTTCCTTCCAAAACAAACTCGACCAGGAGTGTTAAAATTTGGGCCTGAAGCGGTCACAATTTGAACAAGTGCTAGGAAGCTTCTTATGCATGCTGTTGCGCATGTGGTGACATCGTCCCGTCAACTTGCGCACTAGCAAGTAAGCAAGTCCAAAGAATAGCAAGGGTTGGGGTAAGGAGACACACATAAGCTTCAATAGCAAAGCATGTGTATGGGTATGAAAACTGACAAGCACGCAGCATAATACCTGTTCCAGTGCACTACGAGACACGCACGCTGTGGTGTCAGCTTTTCGTATAAACTTGCACAGAACCACTATTTCGGCAAAAACTCTATGCATATTCATTCTAATGCAGAACCATCTGACCCTACACATGATACGTTTTGAGCAAGACGTAACAGCAGCAAAATGTATGGATTCGGCAATGACCCGTCGAAAAAGAATTCAAAGATGAACAAAGCTCAAACTCTGGTCCATTGAGAATACTCTAGTTATTGCACACAATCAGCATAGTGCCCAAGCTAACACTAGGGACCTGGTAATACTGGTATGGCAGCTGCTGGTGGGTGGGGCCACCACCCTAGTGTTGTGATGTGAGTCGTCCCAATCTCTTTGTACAGCTTACTTTGACAACTCAGTCGTGTCCATGCTTGTGCAGATCCCTAATGCAGATCCCATTGGTGCCAAAACACCGTCGGGTGTTGGTGGCCCAACCCACCAGCAGTTGCCAAATGGATGGTACGATGTCTTGGCTGCTTGTTGGGGCACTCTGCAGTTCTTTCCAGTTTGTACCATTTTCTCAGTGGATTGGCTTTTGAGCCCGATTTGCATGTTCTGCATTGTGTGTCCACTAGTAGCTGTTAGACCTGTGCGTAGCACCGCGCTTGAAATTCTACATCTCTAGCTTTAAACAGTGTTGTGCTTGGATGCCTTTGGACAGAGTTACGGCAAGGATAGTGGATTTGAGCCGGTTTTAGGAAACATTGTCACTGTCGTGTGCGTCACCCGCCGTGCGCCGCGGCTGGCATTTATACTATGTGCTTTTCAGTTAACATTCCTCTCTAAATTTGAAGCTACAGAAGCTCATCAGACTTTACGCATCCCCCTAGCCAAACATTTGTTGTTCCTTACACCTGCATGCTTCCTAGTGCGTGAGGTGACTAGACAATGTCGCCACAACAGGTTAAGCAAGGATAGGAAGCTTCGTAGCAATTCCTCATGGTATCACAGCAGCAATACACTCTTGATGTCCTGGGCCGCATAGACACAACACCGAATGTAGCATGAAGAGTCACTGTAGTTGTCATATCCTGGGACTCGTCAGAGGACACGCCGATAGCAAATGATTCGCCCAAATTTCAGTACCATCGGCATCACCACACGGCCGCTAGAGTGGACGGAAATTCCAGCGGTGGTTGTGTGAGTTACAGCTACCATCGCAGCACCAGCAGGAGCGGCAGTGACTCTGGAAGAGGACAGGGTAGACGGGTGGAGCGGGTGGAGCTTGTGTTGCAGGTGGTGGGGGTGGTGCGGGTGGTGCAAGTGGTGCTTTGTGTCGGCTCAAGAGCTACCACAAACCCAAAGTTGGGGGCTCTCGGTTTTGTATAGAGAGATGCGGGGAGTTTATCATGAAGCTGATGTTGGCTCAATTTCTCTGAGGGGAATGTGCTCTTGAGAAGTGTGAGGGGGGTTGCTCTCGGGGGCCATGAGGGGGAACAAGGTACGTGACTTAGACAGAACATTGGATCGAGATGAGAATGTAGAATTGTCAGAATGAAAAGTGAGAGATGAGAGCAACAATGTTGGACCTGTATTGGGCCGCACAACGGACCGGTCGACTACGATCGTGTTTTGAAACCAAAGTAGCGTGTTGGTGTCAACAAAGTGTCATCACAGCAACATCCGTGGCAGACAGTGATGTCGCTGATATCATTACCTGACGGTCATCGGAGAGTGACGACCGTCTTCGTTCTGCACCACACCATAGCAAGTGTGGTGTGATCGGAACAAGGTCAGTGTTGGCATACAAGCCGACAGTGACGCGAATGATTAACCACGAAACAGGTTGGTCAAGTTAAGCTAAGCAGACGTGCGTCTGCTAATGAAGCTGACATGCATTGCCCAGTCAGGATCATGTTCACAAACATAATGTGTGAGCTACGGAACAGGTTTAGATAGTTCAACACGATGCCGCAAGAAGTGATTGATATCTAATTTAGAGAGCGTGGACACTATAGCACTAGCGAAGAATGCAAGGGAACGGTGCAGAAGGCATGTAGCTGAGATGTATCCTCTGCAGGTGGGTGAGTAGCAAACACCGCCAGGGGTACCGTAATGCGTCAGGGGAAGTGCGCTCGACTGGAGACCACTATATCACTCTAGCGATATCCCATGCACAGCCAGCAGCACAGCTACCCTCCGGGAACGTGACTCCCCCCTAGGAGCAACACTTGCATCCAATAGCACCACACCCCTCCAGAAGCACCCCAATCCCGTAGTAGCACCACACCCCTCCAGCAGCACCAAACCCCTTGGTTGGGAATAAAACATGGACTCCGACAAGCCGCACCTCCTACTCTATAGGATAATGTAGAAGACAGTTGTTGATGTCACTCCGCACTTGGCCACGGTCTAGAGTAAACGGCGCCGACAGGCAAACCGCCGACCGCCCTTGGTATTTCAACCAAGGTAGAGATTACCCACGGAGTGGTGTTTCCACACTGAAAGGTTCACTTAGCTTGTCCCAACCGTGGCCGGAGAGTGTTCCAAACTCTCACCCAACTGGCAATGCTACACACCAAAGTGTGCACTTGCACTTGTTCTTTACCCTCTTTCTTGGTGGCCAACAAGGGATTAGTTTTCTCCCAAGTCTCAAGAGTAAGAGATGATGTGTTATCACATGCAAATGACAGGCCTTATATAGTCTCTGGTCAGTGCTCCCAGTGGCTCCTTGGAGGGGGCCTCCCCCCAAGGCCACCCTAGACAATGTCATCAGCTTTGATGACATGGCACCCTCTGTGACCGCCAAGTGGCGCTTGATCCACCTTGGACCTTAGAGGCTTCTAGGAAGCTTCCTTGGCCCTTTCTAGTCACAAAGAAAAGTTGGTCCTGGCGGGATTTGNGCACCTGCGTCCATCTGCGGCTAGATTCCTGCTGTGACCATGGGCCCAGCGATGTCGGCCACCTGTGAAGTAGGCCGCCCGTTCAGCCCTCGTCTGCTGCGCTCACCATCCCGATGCCCCGTGCCCCTGCCATGTGCGGGTCACTGTCCAGCGGCTTCGTCAAGAAGTCCGCGAGCATCTGTTTGGTCGTGATGTACTGCAGATCCACCACTCCCTTGGCGACGAGGTCGCGCGTGTAGTGATAGCGGATGTCGATGTGCTTGGTCCGCCTGGAGAGGGTGTCCTTGAACGCGATGTCCATCGCGCTCTGGTTGTCGACGTGGACGACCGTGGCCTCCTTCTGTGGTGCGTGCATCTTAGCGAGCAAGCTCCGTAGCCACTGTGTCTCCTTGCACACCTCAGACAGCGCCACGTACTCAGCTTCTGCGGTTGAGATGGAGACACAGTCCTGCTTGCGGCTGGCCCACGACACAGCGCCGCCGTTCACAAGGCACACAAAGCCTGAGGTGGACTTCCTATCATCCACGTTGCCTCCAAAATCTGTGTCGGTGTAGCACTTGAGGTGCAAAGGGTCTGTTCCTTGAAGGCCGCCGTACTACAGCCCCATGTGCCGTGTCTTGTTGAGATAGCGCAAAATGCGCTTCACGGCCTGCCAGTGGAGTGGCCCAGGGTTGGCCACGAACCGACTGACTAGCCCCACAGCAAAGGAGATTTCCGGCCGCGTGCCAACCATGGCATACATGATGCTACCCACCGTAGACTGGTACGGCACATCCTGCATTTCGCGGCGCTCGGCTTCCGTGCTGGGGGAGTGGGCGGAGGTGAGATTGCACTTCGTGGGGAGAGGGGTGCTGAGGGGTTTGGCGTCTTCCATGCCATAGTGCCGTAGCACCTCTGAGATGTACTTCGTCTGGTTGAGCTCGATGGTGCCTGCAGCTCGGTTGCGATGTATGGCGATGCCCAAGTAGTACTCGAGCTCGCCCATGTCCTTCATCTGAAACCGCCCATGCAGATTCTCCTTGAGGGCCTCGAGGGCCTTCATGGAGGTGGAGGCCAGAATCAGGTCATCCACGTACAGCGCTACCAGCAACAGTCCCTGGTCATCCGCACGCACATACACACTGGGGTCGTTGTGGCAGTGCGAGAAGCCAAGGCCAGCCATGAAGTTGTCCATCTCCTTGTACCAGATTCTTGGGGCCTGTTTCAGCCCGTAGAGCGCCTTGATGAGGCGACACACCTGCCCGGGTTTTGCCTTGACACCCTCGGGTACCTCCATTAGTATCTCCTTGTCAAGCTTCCCATAGAGGAAGGCGGTCTTGACGTCCATCTGGTGGATTTCCATGTTGCGTGCCGCGGCCACAGCCAGCAAGGTGCGGATGGAGGGGAAGGACGCGACAGGAGAGTAGGTCTNCGCAGGCTTTGCTTGGCGCTCACTGCGCCGACGTGGTGCTGGTGCTGGCTGCTCGTGCTGCTGCTGCTGCTGTGCTTCCCCAGGAGGGGTCGCGGGAAGGGAAGAGCCACTGGCCTCCGAGGAGGCCTCGGATGTCTCTGACGCGGTGTCGGATGTCAACTCCGCTTCAGCCTGAGCGGACGCTCTCCATGAATTGGCAGCCTCGCTGGCTATGGCCACTGGCATCCCACGCCAGTTAGGCGGGGGTGTGTCACCCGCCTCCAGCAGCACGATCCACTCTCCCTGTTTTGGAGAGTTCTCTGGGTCCAGCAGTTTTCCCTTGTCGTGTGACTCTTCCTGGAAGGTCACATCTGTGGAGGTGATGACTCTCCCTGCTGCCTGGTCCCATAGCCTGTACGCCTTGTGCGCGGCCTCGTAGCCGATCATCATGCACTTGCGCGCACGTGCATCCAACTTCCCCGCTCTTTGCCCGTCCTGGACTTTGGCCCAAGCCGTGCAGCCGAATGCCTTTAGGTGAGAGGCATCCGGCTTCTTTCCCGACCATGCCTCTTGCGGCGTCATGCGTTCTGCACTTTGCTCCTTTTCTGTCCCCTTGCTGCGTAGGGCTGCAGCAAGCATGAGGTTGATGAGGTAGCATGCAGTGCGTGCTGCTTCCGCCCAGAAGCGAGGAGGGAGCTTTGAGTCAAACAGCATGGTTCGCGTCATGGCCAGAATGGTCTGGTTCATGCGCTCGGCCACGCCGTTGCTCTGCGGTGTGTAGGGGGTAGTAGGTTGGTGGACAATGCCGTGTGCCCGAAGCCACGGCTTGCACCCCTCGTACTCTCCGCCGTTGTCGCTCCGCAGGGCCTTGACCTTCCGCCCGGTTTGTCGCTCCACCATGACGACAAACTCTTGCAGGCGCTCCAGCACCTCTCCCTTCGTTTTGAGGAAGTACACCCACACCTTCCGAGAGTAATCATCGATGAAGGTGAGGAGGTACTTGGAGCCGCCGTTGGACGTGGTGCGCATGGGGCCACACACGTCGCTGTGGACAAGGTCGAGTATGCCCTCTGCTCTGCGACCGTTTTTGGAGAAGCGTTTCCGCTTTGTCTTCCCTTGCAGGCAAGCCTCACANCCCCTCGTACTCTCCGCCGTTGTCGCTCCGCAGGGCCTTGACCTTCCGCCCGGTTTGTCGCTCCACCATGACGACAAACTCTTGCAGGCGCTCCAGCACCTCTCCCTTCGTTTTGAGGAAGTACACCCACACCTTCCGAGAGTAATCATCGATGAAGGTGAGGAGGTACTTGGAGCCGCCGTTGGACGTGGTGCGCATGGGGCCACACACGTCGCTGTGGACAAGGTCGAGTATGCCCTCTGCTCTGCGACCGTTTTTGGAGAAGCGTTTCCGCTTTGTCTTCCCTTGCAGGCAAGCCTCACATCCAGTGTTGCATCCACCCTTCAGCTCACACCCCTCCAGCCCGCGTACAAGCTTCTGCTCCTGCATGACCTGCAAGGTGCTGTCGGCCACGTGCCCAAGGCGTCTGTGCCACAGCTTCGCAGTTGCTGCTCCCGCGTCTTTAGCCGCCACAGCAGGCGGCATGGATGGTGTCTTGGCGTTCGGCGATGGTGCAGCTTCCGCTACTGCCTCTGCCGCCCCGGCGTGCCCTTCTGCGCTCTTCGTCTATAGAACATAGAGCCCATCCGTTCGTGGTACCTGGGCGACAAGGTCTGACGCAGTGTAGGTAATCGTCACGTCCTCGTTCTTGAGGATGACGGCTTCCTTCTGTGTGAATACCACCGTCATTGCGTGATCCGTAATCCGCGAGACGGAGAGGAGGTTCGCGGCGAAAGTTGGCATGTAGACAACGTTTTGCAGCCGCAACTCCTTGTCGGCTCCGTTGNGATCCGTGTGTGCACGACCTTCTCTCCCTCACCAGCCGCGTACTCGATGCCGCCGTTGGCGCACCGGAACTTGGCCGTGGACGGTGTGAGGGACGAGAAGCCACATGCCTCGCGAGAGGTGTGGTAGTCCGTGCCACTGTCCAGCCCGAAGGCTCCCGGCCGCAGCAGCGCAGAGCCCTTTGGAGGGGCCTTGCTCTCGGCCATCATGCTCGTGGACGTCGAGTCCACCTTCTTACTCACGTTGCTGCTCCCACCACCGCCTCCTTCCTTCTTTTGTGCACGACACTCCCACGCCCAATGCCCCGCCTTGCCACAGTTGTGGCACTTGCCCTTCTTTTTGCCGCTCTTCCCGCCGCCACTGCTTCTGCTGTTGCCATGAGAGGAGGTGCCTCCCGAGCCACTTGCGTACGCGGCGTTGTTGATGACGCCGTTGTTGCGCCGCATGGCCTCGTTCC
>SZWC01005133.1:54836-76406 GCA_023375785.1 Penium margaritaceum
GCACCTGGAGAGAGCGTACCAGAGTTGAGCGAAGCGTGCCTTACAACTGGTCAGTGTGGGCCCATAACCCTTTGTCAACCGGCCTGAGGCAAACGGACTAGAAAACAGGGCCGACACAATAGCACCTGCCGTCCGCTCCTAGCATTTCAGCTAGGAGAAGATATCACCCTCAGGATCACGGTTCCACACTGAGCAGTTCCTAGGCAATCACTTGCTAGCAACTGTGTCCACTTAACACTTGGTCACTTTCGCGCGAGGTGCTAGTCAAAGACTAACTCCTGGGGCTTAGACCAACCAGTGTCTTCTTTATACTGTTCCTTAGTTGGACAACTCTGTGAGGAGCATCTAAGGCCAGATTGTGTAATTAGAATGAGGAATGAGCCTGGTACATATAGTCCTAGGCCTGGCTTCTAAGGTGTGTGGGCAGTGACACTTTTGGGGTGGTCACTCCAAACCACCTCACCAGTCCGCCAATTGGCGCATCCACTGACCGCCAAGTGGCGCACTCTCCTCATGCATGGAGAAATGTCTAAGAAACTTCCCCTGTGCTAGAAGGTCAAAAAACCTCCTGCGCACATCAAGGCTCGATCGCAGGACCTGTTGTCCCTAAGTCCAACATGCTATCCGTTGCGCTACACTTCTGGTGTCTCGCTTGGACTTGCACCACGAACAAGGTTTGGGGGACTTACTCCAAGGGAGCAGTGCATGCCCAACCTGTCCGTCAACCCATAGCAGTGGCCATGGGGCATAGAAGAACAACAATTTCCGCCTTCAAGCCATCATGGTACTTGTCTGCCATCTCCGGCTCGCTCATGTCGTCAATCTCTGAGCATAAAACCAAGAAACGGCGTGTGTACTCCTGCACCGAGCCGATCTGCTTCAAGTGCTTCAGCTTGTTGCGTGCGACCATGGAGGCATTCATGAGATCGAACCGATCGCTGATGGCTTGCTCAAACTGCTCCCATGTCGTCGGCACGCGAGCTTCAGCTTGCCCTGCGCCAGGCTGTCACAACACAGCATGTTGCACAACTGTGTTCCTACGTCCACCTCGAGTGGCTAGCATATTCAGCTGCCTCCACCACTCCAATGCTGCTCCACGTAGCAGTGTCACCGTGAATGACAGACGCACAGCATTGTCCTCTGGAGGGTGACCCAAAGCCCCAAAGTAGTCGTTCATTGCAAACAACCAGGTCCGAACGCTCACTCCCTTGACAGACGGATTGAACGATTTCAGAGCCTTTGGCTTTGGTCTTGGCGGACTCCTTGACCGGGCTGCTCGAACCTGCCCAGCGTCAGTCCCGTCCCACAGGTCAGCCATCTGCCGATTGAGCCACTCATTCTCCAGCTTGAGGACTCCGAGCTACTCTACAATCTGCTCCAGGACCTGCTCCATGGCTCTTGATGACTTTTAGCCCCTGGAGATCCTTCAAAAAAAATTGGCAGCGTTTCGGAAGCAATCGAAAAAAATTCGGCACTAATTTGGCAGTCCTGGATTAAAATCTGACGTCTTCGAAGTGCGTAGCAGTCATCCGTCGTCTCCCGTGCGCGCACGGTAGGCCGTGTGGACGCTCTAGAAATATACAAAAATTTCCAGAGGTTGACTCTTGCGTTAGCTTCAACTTCTTGTCCAGCAGTCTCCCTCTCGATCAACCTTAACGTTGTCCAGCATATCCCGTGCCTTCGCTCCTTGAAGTTTGTAGAGCTTCAGCAGTGCTTCTGCCTAACGCGTGGCTCTGGCTCTGGCTCTGATACCAGATGTGAGAGTGGGTGCTCTCTGGAGATTAAGCTTTAGTGTGTGGAGAGCACAGTCGCAGAGGAAAGATAGAATTGGAGATGTCTAGAAGCCAGAAATGGAAAATCACAGGTTAATTAGACTGAACTGAGTTCATGATATTTAAACTGTCTGGCCGGCTAGCCCAGGCCTCAGCCTACTGCTTTCCTAGCTTGCTATAAAAAGCTACTTGCGCTTGTACTCGGTGCCCTACTTGCACCTGAACTTAGTTCCCTACTTGCACCTAGTGCCTTGTGCGAGAAGTTCCCCGAAGTGGGTCGTCGAGATCGACGGCCAGTCTTATCTCTTGGCGAGCTGCCTCGTTGGTCTCGTATACCTCCCGGCGGTGGGTGTGGTTACCGTGTTGGACACGCCACCGGTGGTACTGCAACTGTCGCATGGTCGCAGTCATCGTTCCGGGCTCTCCCGTTGACCGCGCTCGATGTCGGGGGTCCGCCACCGAGACTGCTCCTCGGCCGGTAGCGTCGCCGTTACGCTGCTCGCCAAGAGGGTGAAAGCCACCCTCGTGTGGCGGGTTCGGAACGTCACGTGAAGGTGCCAGCAAAACACGCCCCTGGTGTGTGGAGTTCGCACTCGCTTGTATGCTCCTCGCGTCCTCGCGTCCTTGCATCCTCGCATCCGTGAGCCATCGGGGTCGAGCCAGACCTCCCGACGTATTTCCGAAGACTGAAAAATGCCCCGAGTGTCCCAAAACCCGGGTGAGATCCCGAGTATGCCAGAAAAATAGGACACCTCATTACATAATCAATGACATCGACAGTGTCTCCCAGTTGAGTCGTGTTGAGTGACTTCAGCAGGCGGTGGCCAGCTGGAGTCATCGGTGTGGATGCGGTGGAGGTGTCAACGAGCAAGGAGGAGAAGTGCTCCCCCAGGCTACGAATGTAGGCGGCTTAGTGCACATTCAGCGTCCGGCGTTGGCGGTCACACTTGAGCTCCTCCCGAGAAACACACAAGCTGGACCCAAGTCCTTCATTTTGTAGGCGGACTGCAGCAGAGCCTTCACTGACTGCATGGAGGCGGGACTAGGAGACGCAATGAGGAGATAATCCACGTAGACCAAGATGGCCACATAGGGTTGCAAGGGCACACTCAAGAAGAGCGCTGGATCAATTGTGGTACGACGGTAGCCACCCTTCTCAAGGGCAGACGGGATCTCCAGGTTCTAATAGCGCGGGGACTACTTGAGCCAGTATAGGGCCTTCCGCAACCGCCAGACCTTGTTCGTGCCATCTGTAAAGCATGGGGGCTGCACCATGTAGATCTCCTCCTTGAGGCATCCGTGCAAGAATACATTGTTGACGTCCATCTGCTCTAGATCCCAGTAGTGCAAGGCAACCAGGCTCAAGAGAGGTCGGGCTGTGGTATATAGTCCAACAGGGGAAAACGTCCCATCAAAGCCAACGCCTGGGATTTGGGAGAATCCCTTGGCGGTGAGTCAAACCTTATACCTGTCAATCATGCCATTTGGCTTCAGCTTGCGCCGAAGTACCCAACGGGCCGAGACAGCCTTGAGACCAGCTCAAAGATCAACATTTTCAAACACCTCATGTTCGTTCAAGGCCATGAGCTCCTCCTGCATAGCCTGCTCCCAAAGATCAGCGTCAGCTGCCTCCCTAGTCTGACAGACAGTGGTAGGCTCTACTGGAAGTGAGGGAAGACCGCTTGTTGCAAAGCAGGCGACGACGTATCGAGCCACTGAGGCATCCAAAGCATTTTGGAACTCATGAGCAACAAGTGTGTAGCCCACTACTGAGTTAGGGTGGACGACGCCGACAGCAAGTTCAAGTGCATCAAGTCGAGTGGGTCTGGCTGAAAAACCAGCTACTATGGAGGATGCACTGGAGAGGGTAGGACGCTGAGAAGGCTGTGCAGCGGAGTTCTGAGGGAGTTAACGGAGCCTCCCTCCATGAGTGTATGGCTCTGGTGCTGTTGGGGGTGCATCAGTGACTGGGGAAGAGACTTTCTCACCAGCAACCACAGTTAGTTCTATGTCAGGCGGTGGAGAGGGATCCATGACAGCACGTGGAGGAAGCTGTGCTAGAGTGTCATCAGACGGTGACGAGGCATTGAGAGGCACTGGGGTGGAATCAGAAGACGTAGAAGGGGAAGACGTTGGGGAAGGACCAGATGGAATGCAGTCGGGGGGGTGCCGAGGTACGTGGCGGTGCTGAGTGACACAGGAGAAGAGGGATTACAGGAAGAGGGAGGCACCCTAGCGAGACCGGAGGTTGGAACAGACCCACCCCTCCCAAGTCAACGGAGCGAGGACAAAGAAGACGGGGGAGTGACACGAGGAAAGACGTCCTCAAGGAAGAGGGCATCTCATGACTCAGGAACACGTACACGATTGGGGTCCCAGAAGCGCCAGGCTTTGGACATGGCTGAGATCATGAGGAAGGTTCACAAGCGAGTACGCGGACTGAGTTTGCCGTCTCGCAAGTCCTCAGGAAGCCAAACCACCACAACGCATTCCTAGACACGAGCAAGGCGGAGATCAGTGTGACGGCCAAACCACCATTCGAACGGCATGACATGACGTGGGAGAGGACCGTGGGAGACACAGTTCCAGACCCACGTCATGTAGGACATGGCTTCAAAAGAGAACAAAGGGTGAAGGTCAGACGCACTGAGAAGGGTACAAAGTCCATCAGCAAGAGTTTTATTCCAATGTTCAGACATGCAGTTTTGCGGAGGCATGTAGGGAGCTGTGGTTTCAATGCTCATGCCCCGAGACGAGAGAAAGCTAGAGGTGGGACTGATGAATTCACCGCCACAATCACAACCAAAGAGACAAAGACGACAACCACAAGTGAGTTCTGGCTGGGGAAGCCAGGATTCAAAAGTGGAGCAAACATCACTTTTTTTGTTTGAGAACAAAGACCCAACGCATGCGAGAGAAGTCATTAGTGAGACAAGGGACGTAACGACCAACCTCCCCAAGAGCCTCATGTCAAAGAGGCCCCATGGCATCAGCATGCAGCAAGTCAACAGGATGAGATGTGCGAGACTCAAAAGTGGAGAAAGGAGACCGATGAATTTTACCTTGGGCACAGTCAAGGCAGTCAGGGGGACAAGGGACAGGGAACGTATCAGCATCAAGGCCATTAGCCGGGAGCACGCAAAGAAGACTGTCAATGGCGGTGGTGTGGATGTGGCACAAGCGGCGATGCAGCGATTGGGCATGCAAGGGGGAAAGGGAGCGAGCAACATGCACGTGAGCAGAAGTGGCGGGAGCTGGTGCGAAGGTGGGAATACGGAAAAGGTGATCACAACGTGCGTCTTGCAAAAGAATGCGGCCAGATGTGCGGTGGGTGATAGAGGCAATGCCACAACTGGAGGAGAATTCCATGCCCCGGTCATCGAGTATCGTAATAGAGAGGAGAATCAGCTCAAGCAATGGAACATACATGACGTCTGGCAAGAACAGTTTCCCCCAGGGCCAACAAAGTGCACAATGCCAACGTTGTGAACGGGGAGCAACTGACCGGAGCCACTGCGGACAAAACGCACCGAACCAACAGGACCAAGGGAAACAAAGGACGAACGCGACGAAGTCATGTGGTCGATGGCTCCTGAGTCAAGGATCCAGAAGTGACCCGATGCACAAACAGTGGAGGGGTCACTACTCACAGCAACAATGGCGGAGTATGGTGAGAGGCAATGACCACATGCGGCGAGACAGCGGGCAAGCACAAAGACTGCCATTCTTCAATCCACGGAACATCAGTAGGGGAACACTCGAGAACATGACCGGACGGAGGACCACGAAACTCCTCATCAACGACACATGCAAGAGGCTCTGACCCAGAGCGCTGAATCTCACCTCCCTAATCACAAAGGTGATTCTGGTGGATGGCGTGAGAAAGCACAGCGTCCAACTGGCGCTCGTCCTTGGGTGAGTCCGGGGTGATGACAATGCCGGAGGAGGGACGACGGGGCGGGTAGGATGGAGATGCCCAGGTGGGAGGAACATAGGCGCCAGAGGGGGGGACCATAGAAGATCAGCCCGCCATACTCCGGGGGCCAACCCCAGGGGTAAGGAAGTGTAGACGGAGCAGAAGTCGTGTTGTAGGCGGCGGCCTCGGTGGTGATAGGGGGGCTGCGATTCGGTGGAGCTGTGGAGGTGGTGACATGAGAGGTGCTCCCGGAGCCCCCAAGGGATCGTGCCCAGTGTGCATGCATGGCAGAGGCCAGGCGCTCGTTGTCTGGCGGCGACGAACACTTCGGTGCAGAATGACCGACAACGCCACAGTTCCAACATGTGACCGTGCTGGAAGAGGAAGAAGATGAGTTACTACTGGCACCCTTCCCCTTACCGCGATTGTCCTGGCTGCCAGAGCCAGACCATTTGTGCCTTTGCCCCGACCACGACCACAACCACCAACCCCGCCCCCCTGGTGAAGGAGAGACGTGGCAGAGGAGGAGGATGAGGATGAAGAGGTGAATGACGATGAGGTATAAGGGAGCGTTGTGGTGGTAGTTACAATAGCTGTACTATGGATTCGTTTGTTCTGAAGAGCGCTCCAACAAACAGTGAGGTGTTGTGAGGTGAACTCCCAGAGAGCACCAATGCCTGGGGGAGAGTCAGCAGACACGGGCTCAGCGGCAAGGCGCTCGATCTCTGAGGCTTTCACCTCCTTGAAGATGTCGGACAGCTTAGGGATGAGGCTGTTAACAATAGAAAGAATAGCAGGAAGTTTTCCTGGTGTTGCCTTGCCGAGTTCTTTCAGAAGGCGCAGACTCCGTACCTAGTAGCCATCCATTGTCTTGTCAGCAAGCATCGAGAGTGTGTTGAACTATAATATAAGGACACTCTGTGCACCGTGTCCAGAAACAGTGGTGTGACGCTTGATGAGTGCATAGGCGCCAATAGGGTCAGCAGGTGTACGGCGAGCGCTGTCAGCATTGTAGGACCCAATCTCATCAGTGAGATCATCGGGCCCAGCGCGAATGAGAGCACGGACAACACGCGCGGATTCAGCATCAGTGGGCATGAAAGGAGGGTTTGCTGAGGGATTGGGCAAGTGGTAGTACTCCCGGAGCTTCTCACTATGCACCCAAGCACTGAAGCGAACCTCCCAGGAAGCAAAGGAGAGGTTAGAGGTGAAGTGAGGTGGTGCTGAGTCAAAGTCAGGTTTACACTGTGTGGGTTGTGCAAGGGCTTTGGCAGCTGCAGTGCCTGTCGCGGCTGCAATAGCAAGGGAGGTAGAAGTGAGAGAGCCGGCAGTGTTGGATGCAGAAGCGGGAGAGGTGGAAAAAGCAGCATTAATGTTAGCTGCAGTTGATGCGGTAGGCGTGGAGCGCAATGCAGGCTCCAGGGGATTGAGAACAAGACCGGCGATGTGATAGGCAATCATTTCCTGATCACCCTGTCCAGTGTGCAGCTTTTCTTCTACGGCGCACTGTGTAGTGAGGGCTGCTTGAAGAGCAGCACGCTCTTCGCACAACTCCTCGTGCAGGGAAGCATACTGATCATCATCGACTCGCATGATGAGTGGTGCGTGATTCACTCAAGAATTTTTCATAAGAGTTTCCCTTGCCCCAGTGGGCGTGGGAAATAAAAGAGGACGATGGTCTGTTGGATGGTGCTGAACGATAGAGAGTGGAACGCATGCACACGGTCACAAGGAAGAAAGGAAGAGGAAGGAGAGGACAGTGCCCAAGCAACCAAAGAAGGACAGCTCACCAAGGCTAACGACATAGGCCAAACAATGGAGGCAGTGCTACTGCTGTTGAAGTTGCAATGACTGCCACAGAGGAGGATGCAGAGACAATGAGGCAGGCGACTCTAGCTAGTGCTGCAACTGTGAGCATGGAGACAGCAGCTGCAGCTTGGACCAGGATGCGTACCTGATGACCAAGTGATGAGGATGCATCTGCCGAGGGCACTTGAGAGGTGGAGGTCTAGATGGAGCCAGTAGCACTGGAGAGGACGGTGGCAGCTGAGGCTGTTGTAGCTGCGATAGAATCAGTTACTGTTGCAACCTGCATGGCTATGTTGATGGCTGCGGCTGCAAGAGGGCCCTGATCAACAGTAGTGGTGGTGAAGGTCTCAATTGCCCTGCCAGCAGCAGTGCTGGCAGGTGCTCACGTAGCACGTGCTGTGGCGGAAAAAGCGGACGAGACTTTAGTACTAGAGACAATGGCGGCCTCCAGCACTGTGAAGATGTGAGAAGGTGCAGAGGATGCAGCAGCAGCCTGAGATACAGCGAGAGACACGACGCAATGCGAGTTAGCCTCGGTTGGCTGTGCTCGAGCTGCTGTTGCGACTGGTGCCGCTCCAGCAGGGGCGGCGTGCTGACTCTGCCGACGCGTCATACGGGTAACAGGAGAGCTTACAGGAAATGAAGGATGACGTTGTTCGCGTGGCAACCCCGTTGCTAGTGCATTCTGCGTGGTTGGTGAGTCGTCCAAGGCCGACTGGCAGTAGGCTACGTACTTAGCGGCGTCAGCGCGCACCAAGGCGTCCGCTGGGTCGTAGTCTTGCCCATGATGGTACCCTAGACTCTCACAACGACGGCTATGCAACCACACCTCGATCCCCGCCCGATCTGCTTCCTCCTCGCCACGTACAACTCGCGCATAGTAGCGTTCCCAGGGGTAGCTGCAGCAGATGTGGCCTTAGACGCTCCCAGGGCTAAGGAGAACAGCCGTAAGTGACTGTACGAGATTAGGTCTGGGTCCGCCGGTCGGCACAGATGTGTCGACGGTACTGGCAGTCCGAGATGAAAGAGTAGCAGAGGCATGACCTAGGTTGCTCCGAGCAACGAGAGAGCTCGGAGAAAGGGTTCCGCGAGGCAATGCCCGTGGGTGCAGGCTAAGCTTAGACGAGCACTGCGGAACGAGATGGCGCCGTTGTTCAGCGCCGAGCAGAAGCACAGTGAAGAGACACTGCTGCGGTGAGGTCAGGTGGCCGAGAGAGGCTCGGGCGTGCGCAGAAGCGGCTGCCCAGGATCGAGGAGCGGTGGGCGAGATGCCTCACATCGCTCTGATACTAGTAGTTACCCAGAAGTTTCCTAGAATGAGTGTGTGAGAGCAGGCACCCACGTGCACAAGCAACACGACGCCATGGATGTGGAAAGCTTGCCTTCATTAACTCCGGTAGAACCAAGACAAGTGAGTGGGAGGGGGAGCGAGAGAGAGTTAGCATCCGGTGAGCGTGCGCTCTCCACGGGCATCACACCCAAGTGAGCACACGCCGCCACCAGGGGGTCGAACCCGACCGCTCGGCATAAAACCGAGACAGCGGCTACTCACCAGTGCACGGGTGAACCCGGCACGGTGGCCCCCTAAGGATCAGCACCCGGTAAAGACAGCTCCCCCAGAAAACACTCAAGGCAAGCAACGTGATGCAGGGCACGGCAGTGAGAAATGTTCGGGCCCTAGCATCTACCGCATCTCAGAGTCAAGAGAGTCAAAGAGGATCAGAAAATGACCAAACGTGTGTCAAGAGTTGTCCCTGATCCAGCAGCAACAGCAGCACGAGAGCGTCCATGCCTCCTGCCAGGGCTGACACGCCTGTAGCTTTCCCAGGTAGAGCCATTGTCAGTCAATCTGTACAGATGTGTGCAATATGTGTGGAGACAAGAGGTCACAGAGTTGTGAGTGGCCAACGAACTTCAACACTCCCCCATGACCCGCAGACAACACTCCACACACNGCATCTACCGCATCTCAGAGTCAAGAGAGTCAAAGAGGATCAGACAATGACCAAACGTGTGTCAAGAGTTGTCCCTGATCCAGCAGCAACAGCAGCACGAGAGCGTCCATGCCTCCTGCCAGGGCTGACACGCCTGTAGCTTTCCCAGGTAGAGCCATTGTCAGTCAATCTGTACAGATGTGTGCAATATGTGTGGAGACAAGAGGTCACAGAGTTGTGAGTGGCCAACAAAATTCAACACTGCCCCATGACCCGCAGACAACACTCCACACACACACACACACACACACACACACACACACACACACACACACACACACGAATATCACAAGGGAATCACGAGAGGTGACGGGGACATACTGGACCAAATCAGCCTGGATCATGCAGACAGATAAGACCAACAGAGTGAACAGCACCTTTGAACACATTACGACTGAGGGCCTTTGTGAGGAAGTCAGCTCTTTGAGACCGTGTGTCCACCCAAGTGACCTGGACTATGCAAGCAGCAATGCACTCGCGAACAAAGTGATGCTCCATATTGATTTGCTTGGTGCGTGAATGATGCATGCCACTATTTCCAGCAATGGCTTTCGTGCTTTGGTTATAATAACGCAACGTAATGCAACGGATGGGTACACGCAATTGCTGCAACAGACGACATAGCCAGACAGCTCACATGTGCCTGCACCAAGCGCAACATACTCAGCCTCAGCGGTACTGCGAGCGACACACCCTTGTTTTCCACTTTCCAGGAGACTGCAGTGCCACCGACAAGAAAGATGTAGCCTGTTCGGCTGCGAGCATCAGAGTCATGTGCCCAGTCACTGTCCATGAAGCCGTCAACGACAACCGAGAGCTGTGCACGAAAGTACAGGCCGATGCGGGGGGTGGAAAGGACATAGCGCACCACCCGCAACGAAGCCTCAAGATGATGCTCACGGGGGCACTGGGAGAACTGGGAAAGGAAATTCACATGCGAATGCCACATCTGCACGAGTGGTCATGGCAAGATACATCAAAGACCTAATAACACGGAGGTGATCAGTCACATCGACCACCTCCCCCAGTGTGGACATGTCCCGGGACTTCAGTAACGACTGACTAGTGGGTGTCATGGGAGTGGATGCAGTGGGGACGGAAGTAAGAAGCGGGGCAAATCGCTCCCCCAGGCTACGTACATATGCAGCCTGGTGGATGTGCAAGGTGCGACGCCCCCGGTCTCGTTCCAGCTCCATGCCAAGAAAGACTCGAGCCGGTCTAAGATCCTTCATCTTGTATGTCGCCTGAAGAAGCGCTTTTGCTGCTGCGACAGAGGCAGGGTCAGGAGAGGCAATGAGAAGGTCATCTACGTAGACAAGGATGGCGACAAGTGGCTTGGTGGGGCCACTGAGGAACAGCGCTGGATCCACAGTGCTCCGACTGTATCCTCCTTTTTCAAGGGTCGCTATGGTTTCAGGTGGTAGAGGTGAGAGCCCAGCGACAGTAAAGCACGATGCAACGTATCCGGCCACAGATGAGGACAGAGCTGAATGGAACTCATCCTCAACAAGGGAGTACCCCAGTGCACTGTTGGGGTGGATGATAGATGCATTAGTGGACAGAGAAGAGGTGGCAAGGCCGAGGGCCCGGAGACCAGGGTCACCAGAGACCACTGGATGTGACTGAGAGGGAAGTGCACGGAGGCGCCCGCCCCGAGTGTAGGGTGATACCGGTGGAATGGACGGTGCACGCAAGGAGGCGGAAGAAACATCAGGGCGTGATTGCACAGCCAGAGGCGGGGAGACCACATGATCAGATTGTGGAGAGAGAGCAGGTGGCGGGGAGACAGCGCCAAGTGGGGAGACAGAAGATGCAGGTGAGGCAGCATCAGGCGAAGAAGGAGGCGACCGGGGAGAGGGCGCAGTGAGAGGGGCAGACGATACAGAGAGTGAAGAGGACTGAGAAGGAGAGGAGGGCAAGGCCTGACTCGGTGCAGTAGACGAGACGATAGGAGGCGACAAGGGACGCCCAGAGGAGAGCACGGAAGGCCCAAGGGGCAGAGAACCACCCCCACTCTGAGAGGGCGGAGCGAGGGAGGCACCAAGGTGGGGAGTGTCACGTGCAAACAGGTGCTCAAAGAACAGGGCATCACGAGACTCGATGACGCGGCAGCGGGCGGGGTCCCAGAAATGCTACGCTTTGGAGAAGGGAGAGATTCCCAGAAAGAGGCAGAGTCGGCCACGAGGTGACAGCTTGCCGTCGTGATGGTCCGAGGGGACCCACACGGAAGCAAGACAACTCCAGACACGGGCAAGGCGGAGATCAGCATGCTGACCAGTCCAGCGTTCGAAGGGGGTGAATGAGTGGGGAAGGGGGCCATGAGGGACACGGTTCCAGACCCAAGTGATATACGACATTGCCTCAAAGGCAAAGAGAGGGGATAGGCCGGAGGAAGAGAGGAGGGAACGCACACCATCAGCAAGGGTGCGGTTCTAGTGCTCAGAAATACCATTTTGTTGAGGAGTGTAAAGGGCAGAGGACTCGACCCGGACACCACGAGAGGAAAGGAGACGAGAAGTGGGACCAAAAAACTCACCAACACGATCACTGCGAAAGACACGTAGGGGTCTGTTGCAGGCACGCTCAACCTGCGGGAGCCAGGACTCAAGAGCGTCAGTGACGTTGCTTTTGTGACGAAGGGGAAAGACCCAGTGGTAGCGGGAGAAATCATCAGTCAAGTAGAGGACGTAGCGACCAAGGCTGCCAAGAAAGTCATTGGGCAAGGGGCCCATGACGTCAGCATGCACTAGATCGAGGGGTTGAGCAGTAGTAGACTCAGAGGTGGAAAAAGGAGAGTGGTGCATCTTGCCACTGGCACAGTCAAGACAGGTGGAAGTGCAGGGAGGAGCAAAAGTGGCAGGGTCAAGGCCGTGGGCTGGCCGAAGGCGAAGGAGGCGCTGGATGGCAGTGGTGTGAATGTGGCAGAGACGACGATGCAGGAGATCAGTGTGCTCAGGAGACAAGGAAGGTGCAACGTGAACGAGAGCAGATGCAGCGGAAGTGGAGGGCAACGTGAGCGGGACGCGGAACAGGCGATCACAGCGAACACCACGAAGAACAACACGGACAGACGAGCGAAGAGAGATAGAGGCAAGGCCACGGCTGGAGGAAAAGTCCATGCCCTGGTCGTCAAGGGTGGTCAAAGAGAGAAGGCTGACCTCAAGATCAGGCACGTACAAAACATCAGGAAGATAGACAGTACCACCAGGACCCACAAAACGCACCACACCAACACCTTGGACAGGGAGTAACTGGCCGGAGCCAGTGCAGACAGAGCGTACGGACTGAACAGGACCAAGGGAAACAAAGGACGAGCGACAGGAGTTCATGTGATGAGTGGCCCCAAAATCGATGATCCAGAGGCCGGAAGAGGCACGAGTGGTGGGGAGGACAAGACAAACAGTGACAGTGCCACGGGAAGAGACAGAGGAGGAGCGACCAAGACGTGCAGGGTACGTATGTGACTGCCATTCCTCAATCCAGGCACAATCATCAGTCAACTCCCCTTGAACATGACTAGAGGAATCACCCCGAAGAGTGTCCTCAGAATCACAAACAGACACGTGAGAATGGCCACTCACACTCTCACCTCCCTGAGAGCGAAGGTGAAGAAGCTCCGCCAACCGATGTTCAAGCGTGCGCTCCTCGTCACGGCAATCAGAGGAGCGCTCTGAGGAGCGGTCGGAGGAGCGGTCAGAGAAGTGCCCGTCGTCACGTGCCTAGTGGGGTACGTGATAGTGAGAGGGCGGAGGTCCATAGTACGGTGGTCCAGATGGAGGAGGAATCCAGCCCCACGGGCTGGGTGTTGGAGGTGTTGGGTGTAAGGGGGCAGAGGTGGTGGAGAGGGCAGAGCCAGTGGAGGATGATGAGGAGGAGGCAGCAGTCACCGCAGCAGCGGCAGAGGAGGCAGTAGCACCGGTGCGTGCCCAGTGAACGCGCATGGAGGAGGCCAACCGTGCATCATCACGAGGGGCAGGGCATTTTGGTGCGGAGTGACCGGAGGCACCACAGTTCCAGCAGGTGACGTTAGCAACAGTGATGGCCGAGTTCTTGCCACCGCGGCCATCCCCACGGCCTTTACCCCCTGGACCACCCCCCCGACCGGAGCCACCACCCCCACCTCGGGAAGAACCTTGAGTGGAGTGTGCTGTCGCCTGCGAAGAGGACGAAGGAGAGGAGACTGCGGCAGAGGAGGACGAGGAGGAGGTGGTGACAGCAGCCAACGCAGCGCGATGCATGCGCTTGTTCTGGAGGGCATTCCACTAGTCCGTCAGGCGCGAGGCAGTAAAGTCAAAGAGGGGCCCGATCCGAGGTGGGGAATCAGCAGGGACAGGTTCAGAGGCAAGACGCTCAAGCTCAGCCTGGGAGACATGGAGATACAAATCAGACAGCTCAGGGATGAGGCCAGCAACGATGGAGAGGCAGGCGGAAAGAGGACCTGGAGCAGCCCTTCCCAGGTCTCGCAGTAGGCGCAGACTACGCGCCCAATACTCATCTTCTGTCTCATCCGCACGCATCTGCAAGGTGTTGAATTGCACTGTGAGGGCGCTTTTGGCAGCGTGCCTTGTTACTGTCTTGCGGCGGCGGATGAGGGCGTAGGCGCTAACAGGATCAGCTAGCGTGCCACGGGAGGGGTCTGCATTGTACGTACCAATGTCGTCGAGGAGACTTTCTGGACTTGCATTGATGAGTGCGCGTACAACGCGAGCTGCCTCCGTCGGTTGTGGCACAAACGATGCCTTGGCGGGCGAGTAGTACTCCCAGAGAAGCTCACCCTGGGCCCACGCGCTAAAGTGAGTTTCCCAGGATGTGAACGTGAGCTTGGGAGTGAACTGTGGTGGTGGAGTTTCAAAGTCTTTCTGTCAAGCTGGAAGCAGTGGACGGGCAAAGGCTGCTGCTGAGAGAGAGTGAGAGGAAGAGTTGGCAACGGTGTCACGAGGAGGAGCAGACGAGTCTGCTGAGGCAGAGTTTGTGGCAGGCAGAATCGTGGCAAAGGTGGGAATGGTACGCAGTTTCTCAATAACCAGCGTGGCTACTGTAGCAGCTAGCTCGTGTTACGCTTCCTCTCCCCGATGAAGCTCATCCTCAGCTTTGCGGCGTTCTGCTTGAGCCTCACTAAGGGCGGCCTGGAGGGTCTCTATGGTTTCCTTTGGTGCAGGCATGCTGAAAGATGGAATAGGAGCAAAGAGTGAAAGGAGAGCAAAGAGTATATTTGAAGGCAATGCTCACCGAGCTGGTGACGCGGGAGAAGGTTGAAGAGAGGCGGCTCGATAGTTGTAGCCGAGGAAAACAGAACGGCCACCCAGCCCGCAACCGCCACGGTAAGGCACAGAACTCCTGTCGTTGCAGCTCTAGTGACTGCATCAGTGGCAGATGCCACGAGGACACCGATGGTGATGGATGACGCTGTGTCATGCGGTTCGCCAGTAGGCGTCAGCACTGCTGAGGCAGTGGACGCTCGGATGGAACCAACAGAGTTGGAAGTGGCGTCCGCTGCCGTGGAGGCTGCTGTGGCAATGGATGCAGCGGCAGTTGTAATCTGTGTGGCGATGTTGGTGGCGGCGGTTGCAAGCAGATTGAGTGAGGCAGCTGTGTGTGCGTATGCTTCAGCAGCTCTGCCAACGGCTGTCTGTGCAGGGGCGCGGCAGGCCCTTGCTGTCGTTGCGAAGGTGGCTGCAGCACCAGCTGCTGCATCCAGGATAGCGCCGGCTAAGCTGATTGAGTCGGTGTGAACAGGGAGAACCGGGATGACGCCGGGCACCTCGGGTGCAGTAGATGTTGTATCTGGTCCTGTGGCAGTAGAAGGAGGAGAAGGAATGGGTGAAGCGGACGGTTCAGGAGGTGGAGAACTGCTAGTGGGTTGCATCCTTGGTGACAAGGGCGGTGATGGTCGTAGGTCGTCCGGGGTGTAAACTTGGCGATCAATTTCCTCCCTCTCTCGCTCTGTTGCAGTGTCGATGTCGTCCTGCCAGTAGGTGTGGTCAAGCATGCGCACCCACAGAGGAGTGTCGCCGTCGTCCGCCAGCGTAAAGAGCTGTGTGGGGTGCTGGCGTAGCTAAGACACTCGCTGTAGTGCACCGCTCAGGTTGCACAAGCCAAGAGATAGGACAGCGCACTGTGAAGATGGAGAGGGCGTGCTTAGATGGCGAGAGTCGGAGTCACGGGCAGCTGCAGCAGATGTGGCCTTAGACGCTCCCAGGGCTGAGGAGAACAACCGTGAGTGACTGTACGAGATTAGGTCTGGGTCCGCCGGTCGGCACAGATGTGTCGACGGTACTGGCAGTCCGAGATGAAAGAGTAGCAGAGGCGTGACCTAGGTTGCTCCGAGCAACGAGAGAGCTCGGAGAAAGGGTTCCGCGAGGCAATGCCCATGGGTGCAGGCTGAGCTCAGACGAGCACTACGGAACGAGATGGCGCCGTTGTTCAGCGCCGAGCAGAAGCACAGTGAAGAGACACTGTTGCGGTGAGGTCAGGTGGCCGAGAGAGGCTCGGGCGTGCGCAGAAGCGGCTGCCCAGGATCGAGGAGCGGTGGGCGAGATGCCTCACATCGCTCTGATACTAGTAGTTACCCAGAAGTTTCCTAGAATGAGTGTGTGAGAGCACGCACCCACGTGCACAAGCAACACGACGCCATGGATGCGGAAAGCTTGCCTTCATTAACTCCGGTAGAACCAAGACAAGTGAGTGGGAGGGGGAGCGAGAGAGAGTTAGCATCCGGTGAGCGTGCGCTCTCCACGGGCATCACACCCAAGTGAGCACACGCCGCCACCCGGGGGTCGAGCCCGACCGCTCGGCATAAAACCGAGACAGCGGCTACTCACCAGTGCACGGGTGAACCCGGCACGGTGGCCCCCTAAGGATCAGCACCCGGTAAAGACAGCTCCCCCAGAAAACACTCAAGGCAAGCAACGTGATGCAGGGGACGGCAGTGAGAAATGTACTGGCCCTAGCATCTGTTGTGATGCTGTCAGACATACACAGTTGTACAGTTGGTTGTGACCACTCGGCCGTGTCCATGCTCGTGCAGATCCCTGAGGCGGACCCAGCTGGAGACGGAGTCCCCTGAGGTGGTGCTCCGCCCGCTGGAGGCAGCCTGGTAGCCTACCTGGTGTACCGGAGGGTTGCCACGACCTCCGGACTGCGTTTGGAGACATTCAGGATTTTCTCGGTGGACAGCCCTGCCAGGCTGATTTGCATGTTTGTTTTCTTACACTCTCCGGCTGCTGCCGGACATAGGCGTGTGACCAGTCGTTGTGTCCGTCTTTTCGTCTTGCATCCGTAGGATCAGACGGCGCTCCGTTTGGACGCCTGTGCGCAGAGTTATGGCCAAAACAGTGGTTTTGGGCCGGTTCAGGACAGACAGGTGCCGCCGCGTGCGCCACCCGCTGTGAGCCGCGGCGGCTATTTATGCTGTGGACCTGTCATTTGTCAACTCTCTCTGCACATTCACTATAATGCAGCTTCTGAGACTTGCCTTGTCTCTTCTAGCCTGACCCTTGTTGTTCTCGCACCCGCTTGCACGCTAGTGCCTTAAGTTGACTAGTCTGTGCCGCCACGTCAGCAGCAGCATTGCTAGGAAGCTGTGGTGAATCTTCTCATGGTATTAGAGCGGCGAGCCAGAGCTCGCACAACTGCGCAGCAGAGACGCAGCGTTTGCAGCAGCAGTGAGCGACAGCAGCAGCAGTCCTGAGTGGCAGCAGCAGCACAGCCCACCGCAGCAGCAACGGGTCCTGTGAGGGGGGGCCACCACCACGCAGCAGTGGACACAGCCACGACAGCCGCACCAGTCAAACACAGCCACGGCCTCTCCACCCACGGCCGCAGCAGACGTGGCCGTGACATCAGCCGCGGAAGCAGCAGCGGCAGCGGCAAGAGGGAACAGCTGCGACAGCGGCAGCCGTGGCAGTGGCAGCTGCCGCAGCCGCAACAGCCTCGGCCTTGGCGGCAGCCGCAATAGCCAGCAGTGGCAGCAGCCACTGGCAGCAGCCGCGGCAGCAGCCAGCAGCCGCGGCAGCAGCCAGCAGCCGCTGCGGCAGCAGCAGCAGCAGTCGCAGCTGCTGCACCAACAGCGCAGCAGCGCAGCGTAGCAGCAGCCGCTGCGCAGCAGCAGCGGCAGTGTGGCAGCGCAGCAACGCAGCAGCGCAGCAGCAGCGCAGCAGCGGCTGCAGCGTAGCAACGCAACAGCAGCAGCGGTAGCGTAGCGGCAGCAGTGCGGCGTAGCAGCAGCGCAGCGCTGCCACGGCTGCGCGGCAGCGCAGCAGCGCGGCAGCAGCGCAGCAGCAGCGGCAGCATAGCAGCACAGCAGCAGCAGTGGCAGCGCAGCAGCAGCAGCCCAGCGCAGTAGTGGCGGTGCAGCAGCAGCGCAGTGCTGCCGCGACTGCGCAGCAGCAGCGGCAGCGCAGCGGGAGCAGCACAGCGCAGCAGCGGCAGCGCTGCAGCAGCGTAGCAGCGCAGCGCAGCAGCAGAGCAGCAGCAGCGCCGCGCAGCAGCATCAGCAGTGGCAGCGACGACGCACGCAGCCCACTGCTGACGTCAGCAGACCCCTGCTGACGTCAGCGGTGAGCACGCTGACGTCATCACAGACTTGGTGAAATTTTTTGACAAAAATTCAATTTTTTCCAGCGTTTCAACTCCTCGAGAAACGCTGCCGGTTCTGCGTTTGGACGACTTTTGCACCGCCTCAGCATGGAGCCGAGCAGCTCCAAGGGCAAGGAGACGGAGGACACCGTCACGAGCGGGGGCCGCAGCCCACGCTCAAAGGCGATTGACTTCCTGCTGGTGGAGCAGTCATCACTCCGCCAGCACCAGGATGAGCAGTCAGCGATGCTGTGGCAGATCCGCGATGCATTGGTCTCTCTGTCTAGGACACCAGGACATCAGCCCAGGAATGAGAGAGAGGCAACCCCATCGGCCCAGGAGTCTGCCGGTCCCACTGCCGCCCCTACACAGAGACGAGAGTCTATTGTCGATGAGTGGGATCAGGCGCCACCTCCCACAGGGGAGGACGCGCTTCGCCGGCTGATGGAGCAGATGAGGAGCCTGCGCATTGAGACACCGGCGCCCAGTCCGAGGGGACAGCAGCAGTAGCAGCAGCAGCAGCGACAGACCGACTCGCATCAGGTCTCGGGTGCCACTGGGGGAGCAGCATTGATGCCTCTCATGCCCTTCCCACGTCCGCTCCCAGCACCACCTGAGGTCCAGCTCCCCACGGAGCGACGACCCAAGGACTTCGAGACATCCCCGCCTCGCTACGACAGCAAAGCGGGGTTTGACTGTTGGGAGGTGTTTTTTCAGGTGTGGGCGGACTCGGAGGGGGTCTGGCCCTACTACCACAGCCAGTACCAGACAGCTGATCCGCTCCAGTCCCATACGGCAGCGCGTGCCATGCGTGGACTGCTGTACGCGGTTCCACAGGAGACGGTGGTCGACTTCCGCCCTTTCTTGGGCGTGCCTGGGACAGGAGCAGGCGCAGACCCGCGCCGTGGCTGGGAGCTGGCGCTGACCCTATTTGCAGCAGAGACTCACGCGACCCGGTTAGCGCGCCTTCGCGAGTTCCACTCTCTTCATCAGGGACCCACGGAGCCGGCAGCTGACTATTGGCTTCGGGCCATGCGCATGTACACTCGCCTGGGTACCGGAGGCGGCTCTCAGCTCTGGGCGCTCGACACCATCATGCTGGGAGTGCGCCCCGAGCTCACTGACACCTTCTCCCGCCTCGACCAGGATGTCCTCGCGTCCATGTCCGACACCCTCCAGCTGCTGCCCTGGGCGCAGCGGTACTTCATCCAGGTCGCGACGGCTGACGAGGCAGCCCGCGCGCATCGGCAGGGCGCCATGGCCGCAGCAGCAGTGGGAGCAACGTCTTCTACGCCTTCCACGCCCTCGTCCACCTTCACCCCCACCAGCTCCACCTCTTCCTCTCCCGCTTCCTCCCCTGCCCCTCCGACGGCCACTACAGCAGCCGTGAAGGGGAAGAAGGGGAATAAGAAGAAGTGACCGCAGCAGCCTTCTGGTGGCACCGGACGGGCTGTCCGCTACCACAACTGCGGCGGACCCCATCGCTACACTGAGTGTCAGCAGGAGCTGGACTGGGCGAGGATCACCCGCGGTCTTCAGGCAGCCCACGAGGAGCGGATCCGCACTGGAGCAGCAGCCCGTGCCGCAACGACCTCGGGTGCAGCACCGGCGGCAGACCCGCCACCATCCGGGGGGAGCACCACGCCGGACCCGAGGGACCAGACCATCGCAGAGCTACGTCGACTGCTGGCACTTCGCTCTCAGGGAGGTGCGAGTGTGCTGTCACAGCCGAGTGGTCCACAGACTGACTGTCCATCTGTGTTTGTTGCACGTGGTCATGCTTGTGAGGGGGCTGCGTCGCCTGATGAGGATGAGTCTGACAGCACAGAGTGGTTGGATGAGTCGCATCGTCGTGCATTGTCCCGCTGTCCTGTCACACCTGCTGAGCGACCAGTAGAGGCAGCGTGCTCCGTTGCTCGTTGCACCGTGACCACTACAGGTCGTGAGGCGAGTGGCCACTGGATCATTGACTCAGGAGCCACTCACCACATGACCTACGACCGTACCGCCTTTGTTGTGCTTGGTCCTATTGGGTCTGTTCAGTCAGTGCGCACAGGTTCTGGGCAATCACTACCAGTTCAGGGGACAGGGGTTGTACGATTTGATGGTCCGTCTGTCCCGTGTACCTCTCTGACGTGCTTTTCGTGCCTGATCTCAAGCTCAGCCTGCTCTCTGTCCGTGCCTGCACGAGGATGGGTCTCTCTGTTCACCACTCCTCTGATGATGCCACGATCACAACACTTGACACTTCCACGGTTGTGTTGCGTGCCACTGTTGTGGATGACCTGTATCGCATAGCGCGCTGCTCTGCCCCTGCCTCTTCCCCTTGCTCGTCTGCTTGCGTCTTTGTCACGGGGGTGTTGTCTCCGAACCACCAGCGCCTGTTACACCGGCGCCTGTGTCATGTGGGCACAGACACTGTGTCCAAGCTCATCCGTACACAGCCCGCCCTCGGTCTTGACGCGGCTTCCTTCGAGAAGCCGCCCAAGACCGACTGTCTGTTCTGCGCTCAAGGTAAAATGCATCGTTGCACTTACCCTGCCTCCGTCACTCGCGCGCAGCGTCCCCTGGAGCTTGTGCACTCGGACCTCCTCGGACCTCTCCCTGTCGAGTCTGTCGCTGACCGTGGTCGGTATGTCCTTACCCTCACGGATGACTTCACCCGCATGCGGTGGGTCTACTGCCTCCGCCACAAGAGCGATGCTGCGCTTGCCGTGCGCTTGTGGCTCGTGATGGCCGAGCGTCAGTCTCGTCACTCCCTTCACACCTTCCGCTCTGACCGCGGCGGTGAGTATCTCGGTGAGCTGACCACTCACTTCGCCGAGCTTGGTTTCTGTCACCAGCTCTCGGCGCCTGCTACGCCACAGCAGAACGGTGTGTCTGAGCGCTGGAACCGCACCATGGAGGATGCGGTTCGCGCTATGTGTGCTGAGTGCGGTCTCCCGGAGTCCTTCGCCTTCGAGGGGTTCGCCTACATGACGTGGGTCTGGAACCGCCTCCCGCATGGTCCCTTGCCGGACCACGTCACGCCGTATGAGCTGTGGTTCGGTCACCGTGCGGATCTCAGGCTTGCTCGCATCTGGGGTTCCTTGGCTTGCGTCTGGTACACCGAGGACCAGCAGGGGTCCAAGGTCTCTCCGCGCGGCCGGATGTGTGCCTTCCTCGGTGTCTCCCCACGCTCCAAAGCGTGGCGTTTCTGGGATGCAGGACGACACCGCATTGTTGAGTCGCGCGACGCGCTGTTCTTTGAGGCACTGTCGTACCGCGACCTGTCTACCATTCTCACCCAGGCAGCGTCTCACGTTCCCACCTGTGAGGCCTCCCGTCGGCTGGGGGAGTCTGCCCCTCAGGGTGAGTCCGTCCGGGGTGCCTCCGGGGTGGAACCGTCGCTGGTCACCATTGACCCGGCTATCATTGCTATCGGGCCTGTGGTCTCTACGCCTGCCTCGCTTGCGCCTGCCGCGACTGCATCGCCCGCGCCTGCCACGACTGTCTCGCCCGC
>SZWC01005133.1:101219-150041 GCA_023375785.1 Penium margaritaceum
GGGGGAGGAAGGGAGGGAGGGAGGGAGGGAGGGGGGGGGAGTTTGCGCTGCAACCCCAACATGCACCTAACATTTCTCAAGCTTCGCGTTTGCTGTTTCGTTCGCGCCGACTGCACTCCACTCTAGACGCCTCTGCGCACACACTCACGGCACCGAGTACCGACCACACCACACCCCCGCACCATCTCGGGCCATGGCCCACCAGCTATCCGCCACGCACGAAGAGTTATGGTTAATCACCCCAAATTAATACACTTGATGATCAGTGTGTCAAAAAGTGTATTTCTGCATGCTAATTTTTTTAAGGGAACATCCACATGAATGCATGCCGGGAAATCCCAGATGTACATTCCTTGTTTGTAGTAAGAACTTTCATGGGCTCTATGTGATATATATTAGTTTCTGCAAAGAGTTCACTATTTTGTTCACTTCCCAATACACTTGTTGATACACGATTTAACGGGTGAGGCAATTGGCCATATATGCGCACGGACGCACGCACGCATTCCAGTACCCACAAAAGCATTTGCGCACTTGCGCTGCCACTCCGTTAGGATCGTCTGCTGGACGCACCACTGCGAGGTGGTTCCAGCAGACGGGCGTCTACGACTTCGGCACGCACGTTGTCGAATGGCCAAGGCGCCCATCTGACGCCTTCAGAACATTGCGGGCTGTTTAGCCACCCTCAGCCACCCCTCTCCCCCGTCCCCTGTCCGCGTCCCAGCCCAAGGCCGTCCCCCCCACCCTCCCCCCCCAAAAGCTAGGCACATACACAAGGCAAGGAGGGTGGCGGCTGCCATTGGTGCGCGCTCTTTTCTCCCGAGACAAAGACAACGAAGCTCGGCGTAAACGTCGAGACAGTGTCGGAAGTTGGCGGCCAGCGACTCTTCCGCTGCGGAGAAGAACAGGGCGGCGGGTTGGGTGGGAAGCAATGGAGCTGGAGCTTTGGAGCTCTTGCTGTGTGGTGGGTTTTGCGTCGAGGCGTGGTTAGAGCTAACGCTCGCGCGCCTACGTGTCGCTTGGCTGGACGCCTCCGCACGACGGCGAGGTCATTTTTTTCGTTTAGCCATGTTTTTGAGAATCCTTCAAAAACTGGCCGCGGCTTGGAGTCGTCATCCATATTGGCCATAAAGTGTCGCTCGCTATCAGATTTGGCCATAATTGACTGCGCTCTGCAGTCTCCCTTACTGATTTAGCCATATTCAAGCGCGCGTCGGCTCCTCCTTTCAAATGTGGCCATGAAGACGGCCGACGGAAAAACGATCGCGCGAGGGAGCGATATTGACAAAGGAAGCCCCGTAACCACTCGGAGAACTCCTAAAGCAATTCTTAATATTAATAGGCACAATTAAGGACATGAAAGGAGAAATATAAATCTTCTAGCACCCTCTAAATTAATACATGTTTTCAATAAATAAATAAAAAAATTCTTATATATAGTTTCATAAATTTCCCTGAGTCTAATGTATTTCTTCCGTGCCTGTTTGGGTTTATTATATAAAAAATATAAATACATACCTTTTAAAGCACATAATCTTGCATTATATATGTAAATTCATTCTAATGTCTTGATTCAAAATGAAACAAAATTAATCTGTTATGCATCACAACAAGCGTCATAATTCAAACTATAAGCACATGGAGAAGTATAATTAATGCTTAAAATCATGATCATGTAACACATTCCATATTGAAATGAGGATTTTATAAATAATATTTCACATAAATAAAATCTGATGATAAGTTGAAAAATTAAGGTAAACTAGAAATTTTTTTGAATTACATTGAAATGTAATGAAAAAAAATAAGTAAGAAAAAATTCAAATGGATTGTAAATTTCATTTATTCGTTCCAATTCGAAGCCCTTGATTATCCATAAATATGAAATCATGGAATAATTGTTTTAATTTGGGAAATAAATCAAATTTGGAGCTTTAAAGAAGAATTAATTATTTATTATTTAATATTTATTTTTTAGTAATTGAATTATGTTTTTTTCTCAATTGCACAAAAATATGTATATTGGTTCCTAAATCTCAACTGATTTATATTGGTTAAATGTCAAATGTTTTCTTATTTTGATGTGATTTTTAAGTATTTTATATTAAATTGTTTATATTGTTGTTGTATCAAAACGATTTGTATCTTAAATCTCGAATATTCATGAATTTGTTTGATTTTGACATTATGTTTCTTCATTTAATAACTGATGTAAGGGAGGGTAATTATATTTCGATTTCAATCACCTATTCTAGTACTTAAGATGATTTTGAGCCCCTTAAATTCTCACTACAGTTTCATTTTTCTTATCATTGTGGTTCTACTTCTTTATTTCTTGGAGCGTGCTAGAAGGTTAATATTTCTCTTTTCATGTCCCTATTTGTACCTATTAATATTAAGAATGGCTTTAGGAGTTCTCCGTGTGGTTATGAGGCTTCCTCCGTCAATATCGCTCCCTCGCGCGATCGTTTTTCCGTCGGCCGTCTTCATGGCCACATTTGAAAGGAGGAGCCGGCGCGCGCTTGAATATGGCTAAATCAGTAAGGGAGGCTACGGAGAGCAGTCAATTATGGCCAAATCTGATAGCGAGCGACACTTCATGGCCAATATAGATGACGACTCCGAGCCGCGGCCAGTTTTCGAAGGATTCTCAAAAACATAGCCAAACGAAAAAAATGACCCGACGGCGACGGGTCGCGCATCGCCTCCCCATCCCCACGCCTCTCTCCCTCGAGCGCTGTGGCGCAGCGCAAGTGGACGACGTGCCCGGCCAGCAAGAAAGAAAAGAGAGATGTTCATAAAAGCCTCCGCAGATAAACAAAGGACCACAAATGTACTCCGTATCTATACATTATTCCGAAAGCCCTTTGCAGAACCTCTTGTGCCCCTGATAAAAACGATATCATAGACAACAGGAGAATTACCATCAACAAAGTCATGTCCAAAATGAAAATTATTTTCTAACATTTATTGGAAGAATTCCATGTATTCTTGGAAATTATCTTCTTTCTTATGTTTACTATCCAACATTCGGGAAAGGTTAAGGCGCCTTTCAGTGAGGATGACGAATGTCACTATAAAACTTACCAATGCTTCAACATTGTTGTATTTCTACGGAATATAGTTTGGAATGTCATAATTTTTTTAATCAAAGGCTACCTCCCTAGTATTCAACATTTTCTAGATAAACCCCGCAACTTCTCACTAGTCATTTATAATGTGATTAGTACCATCCCATGTTATCTCGTATGGAAAACATTCAGGTCTAGAAGACCTCAAATTTTCCTCTTATATTTTTTCATATAAATTTAAATCCGCTTACTCTAAGAATATAACATCAAATAAATCCTTTTCCCTCATGTCAAAGAGCAAAATTGCCTGTGGTTTCCTCATTATGTTGCTTCACTTCCATTTACACATCAATATCTCATGATTTCACCTGAAAAACCCTTTGGATACTTGTGAAAGTCAGAAAGGGTGAAACCCACAACTAAACCCATGTGAAAAACCTTCCTTATGACTTCAACACATGTATAGTCTAAGACTTGATGAACCACACGATGAAGGTGGAGCAAAGTCAGATGACCATAATTTTCCATACCATCAAAATTAAAAATCAAAATTTTAGTGAAGGATTTCGAAATCTAATAAGACTTAAATATCACTTCCCAAAGAATTGCTTACAATTTCAGTCAGCCTCAACTTCATTCATATATCCCTCATCTGTTTAACTTCATATGTTCCAGATGAATGATGGTGAAAACAAGGTGAACGCATGAGGGAGATAACGTCACTAAATCTCCATCAACCAAAGAGTAACATTAAACTTCAAGCCACTCTCTAAAGCAACACGTCATTCCGTACATAATCACATTCCAAAAACATTATGATCTACCAAAAGGCACAAAACAAGATTGTGGGAACTAATATCACGGACTTCGACCCTCAACATCAAGCATAGTTTCTATAAAAATAAAAAGCATGCCATGGTAACTCTCTTAGAAAACACGAATTTAGAAATATTTGACACAATAACGTTTTCTATCATTTTGAAATGAATATCATAATGTGTATACTTTCCTCTAGCTAAAACAAAGATTCAACACACTGATTTGGCATTAAAGGTTTCATATTTCAACATTTAGTTACTTAAAATTGTCTTTCAAGCAAAATTCTAATTATATAGTACTTGAATTTGTGATTAAACTGAAATACCGATTTTTAAATAATTTCCCATCATGGTAAAATAATTTTTAAGAACTCAAACGTAATAATGCTAACATGTAGGAATCTACTCACTAAATAACTTTCAATAACATTAATGTTGGTTACATAGAATAACATCCGTTTTTCCACTATAGTTCTAGGTATGAACAGTGTTTAGAACAATATAATTATTCATGAAACATGTATAAACCTTGTATTATATGTATTTTCATGTAACGTATCCCTCATACTAGTTTTTTTAACTTGAATGAAGTTTTGAAATTATTGAATTGCCTTTAGGAAAAGAATATTATCGAAGTTTTTATGTGCAAATATTATTGTATTTAATTCACTCTAAAACATTAATGATATTTACCTTCTACTCAAGAAAACGTGTACCACACATCATATTTTACTATGTTCGATGATGATAAATGTACCTTGTAGGTTCCTTCTAAAACATATATTCATAATATTGAGACAAAATTGAAGAAACAACTTCCTTGTTCAAAAAAAAACTTCGTTTTCAAGAAATCATTCATTTTTACAATTTTCACCATATCCTTCTCCCTAATTAGCATAACTGCATTAAAGAATTCAAACTACACGTGTATGAAAAATTTACAAAGGAATTTCTAGTGGAATAAATTATTTATGCATCAAACGTCAATTTACTTATACGTTTTACGAATGCTTAAGAAAAATATCAAAAAAACTGATATATTTAAATTTTGTAAACTATGGAGCTCTCTGAAATACAAAGTCTCAGTTTGAAAGAAATGGTAAATATTTCATGTGTAATAAAAAACAGAATGAAAAATGAACATTTTCACTTGTTTTGCAAAAGAAATTAGTTTCTGAATTTTTCCTACTCATGTAGACGAAAGGTGAAAAACATAGGGTAGGGCTTTCTCGCGCGCTTCATGCTCCATCATGACGTTAACCTTAACAAAATGGGGTTATGGTATCTGATTCTTCCAGCCCAATATCATTTTAATTGTGCTCATCGATAAAATTGTGAGAATAGAAATTTAAATGCATGGAAATCGTATTTTTTCATTTTTAAGTCAAACCATTTTTGTGAGATTGAAATATCCCATGGCACTCTCCTCTACATCAATGTCAATTTCCCTACATTTCCCCTATCAAGACCAATGGGGATGGTCTTGAAAAATTAAGCCCCTCATGAACAAGTGGAACTATGATGATAGTGTAAATGTTTCAGTTGATACTCAAAATGCTAAAAGAGAAGGACCTTACCTTAAGCGTCATGTTAGAAGTAAGATAACATAAAAGGATGATGCAGAAGCCCCTTCCAATGAAGAATTTTAATTTCTTCTACAACATGGCAAGACATTGTGGTAAGAGAATTTTTTTAAATGTGAATAGATGCATATTTCATGATGTTCTTTCACTGTATCTAAAGATTGAAATCATCTTGAACTATTTTTATGGTATGGAAATTATGTACGGTGGATTTCTTCAAATGCATTCTCAAATCATTGTTACTCAAGATACAAAAAAGTACAAAAAAAATGTTTTTCTTCCTTCATATTCAACAATAGTGTATTAGTTGGAAATTCTGTGAAAAGAACTCTTATAAACACTTTTTGAGAATATGAAGAAATCAAGAAACAAAAACATTATAGTAAAAATATGAAAGAAAAGATTAATTTTAATGCGAGGTAACATCAATATGCTATAAATATGTCACCAAGTTTGAAATCATCAACAAATAAATCTCTTGGTTTCCATATTTGTTTTAATCAAAATAAACTAAAGAATCTCATCAAATATTATATATTTATGAAACTTCACATCAAATGATTAAAAGAAAATTTCTTAGAATATACGACCACAATTATAAAATAATAAAAAGATTTTTCTCCTTTTTGCAAACGAGTTTCATAATCATAATCACAATCAAGCACTACAACAATTCGCAAGCTTTTTGTTGAATTTGAATACAGTCTTATCTTACCTTTTGTGTTACAATCCATGCTATGATACCTTGATTTGTGTATAATTCATTGTATGTTATTAATCAAGAATCATCAGTTCAATCCCAATCCAGTATTGAGAGTGGTAAACGTTTCGATAAAAGAACACACAAATATCATTATTTTACCTTTGGATATCTTTAATGTCTTAAGAAAAGGCATAATCATACCACTCAAGGCATGCATTAGACTGATAAGGCATTTTGATTTACTCATTCCATGAACTAACCATTTTTTCCTCAAAACTTCATGTGCATGTCCAGCCTTCATTTTTATCTTTCAATTCAACATGCTTCTTAGGTGAACCCTTTTGACATGTAAAATAATTTAACAATGGTGTGGACTACTTGATGACTTCCTCCTCTACCTTCCAATTTTTGGGGGATTACTAATTCTATATGAACAAGAAAACTTTCAAATGGAGGGAAGCCAAAGCATTCTTGGAAATGCAAAAGAGGAATATTACATCAATGATGAGGTAAATCGGATTTTCAATCTATTTTTCATATTTTAAACAAACGTTTGTGTTTTAGTAAATAAGCTTAATTATAGCAACAGCACTTCATTTCCACAAAAACCAAATCCAAAGGTCAAATTCTGAAATATGTAAGGAGGAAAAACAAAAAAATACAAAAACGTTCTTTCATAGAGTTGCATTTCACAACAAAAAATGTTTATTTTTATTTTTCAGTGTGGATAAGAATATATATGAATCTAATGTTAAAAAATGAAAAGAGAAACCCATAATGGATTGCAATTCATTCAAAAACACTGAATGTCAACTTAAACTAGCAAAGAAAAATACACAAAAATAGACAATGAGGTGATAAAGTTCTCACAATTCACATTAATGACTTAGTGGAATTTGAAAAGAAAAATAATTTGATTGAAATATAAGATGTCATGGATGTTACTAGTTTAGAACTTTCCTATAATACGGGAAATGTTTCAGCAAGAAGAAACCAGATTCAATTTTTTTTACCCAACATGGTCTTGTTAAAATTTTCATAGAACATGAAGTAACCCTTTTGTTGAAGAACGTTTCACACGTGCAAATTAGTACCACCATAGTTGCAACGACCATGTTCATATTGCTCACATCATACACACTAATGACATTGGCTCACTATGCCATCATGGCGTTAAATGGAAACCAAAATAATTTGTTTCATAAACTTTAGTACCATGTGTCTAGGTTAAATGTTATAAACGACATTAAAACATTTGTTATGATTTGTTTGCAAACAATACATAAGATATAGACCTATTCGTAACCTTTTTTGTCTCTTTGAAACACATTACTTTGGAATCTAAACCATATGGAAAACCAAATGGTTTGGAAATGGTTTTGGTTATGCTTTGATATTAAATATTAATGTGTTACACACCACTTTTCACGTTGTCCATAGTTTTACATTTCCAAAATAACTTGATAATACAAAGAAACATTATGACTAAGGAAGTATATCTAATCGTTTTTGGTAAACAATGAGACAAACCCCATGCAATGGCCAACATATGTATCCTTTTAAGTCAAATGTGTCCTTTGGTTACTTCTACGTGATGATTTAAAAGAAGAATCATTTTCAAGCAAAGAAGCACTCAAGGTTTTTCTAACAGATAGTATAGGTGATACATGCGTGCAAGCATCAACATAAACTTGAAATGTCCATAACTTCAATATTTTCCATGAAATATCCAAGATTGAAAAAACAATGCCATATCCTTGTTTTGGCCATGCTCGATTGGCGATGTAACTTGTTGATTGAGGAAAGCAAAGGGAGTGATGTGTCACCCCTGTTGTTTTAAGAATCGTGGTCGAGACTTGAGCAATTGTTTGGCACTCGGAAACCCCCATTCGAAGTTGTAGGGTTTTGTATGTGTTTGTGGATAGAGCTCGTATAAAAATGGAAAAACAAATACAAATGATGGTCACATTTTAGAATTGGTAAACTTCATATGAAGTACGTGAATTTTGCTTTTGTTGCGTTTCTTCCAAGCATATTCTTAGGGGTTCAAAAAATATCTGTAAAACTACGTGTGGTTTCTTTCACTCCACTTACATTATTTTTGAAAGGAAAATGCCTTGGGAAAAGCATGATGTTGCATCAAAACCAAGGTATTTGATGAGTTTGTGGTACTTCAAAGACTTAAAACTAATGAATTCACATTCATGTTGCATTGGATGAGATTTTTCAAAGATGTTTTGATATGTTTCAAGCTTTAACTTCCATCCATTCTATGAAATGTTTTTTATTCATGTTGGACCATTAAGCTCTTTTGATGAAAACATTTGATATATACCCAATCTATAGATGAAAGGAGAGTTTCATCCATTTCAAATTAATCATTTCCATATATATGCTTAGGATCAAACCGTAATGTTTTGATTATTTCAATCTATAATTTTTCCTCTTTCTTTATCTATCTAGTTTTAAATGCGAGCGGGATAGAAACAATATTATAAATGCTTTTGTGCACCATTTCCCTCATCTTGTTTGCGCGATATCTTTAGATGGGGCCTTACCACAATCATTACATGCACAAAATATTCAACATTGAAGGAAAAAGCACTTTGCTGTATCTTACATTAGAATCGTGTAATTCACAAACAAGCATGCCAAATTTGCGTGTGTGGAGACATATTCTACCCCCTCTATGAGAAGAACATTAATATTTCCACCATGTGAAGTAGCAAACGAATACTTGAACCCATGAATTTGCACTGCAAGTTGTCTGATGCAAAATTGTCCCCTTGTCCATTATCATACCAATTACTCCTATCCCCTGACGGAAGAAAGTTTCATGACCCTCCAAATTGTTTCAAACTTTGTTGTAAGGTTTAATTAAACTAAAACTTCCTTTTTGACATCAAACAAGTGTGTGAAAATACACTCATAAGTAGAAAATCAAATATTTAGCATGTATGTATGTGTGTACCATCACACATCCCATGCTTTTGGCTGGAGTGGTGGGGTTCAAAGGAAATACATTGATTTTATCCTAAGTAGGTTACCGTTGTGACAAAAATGAATTTTACCATAAAATATTGTATTTTTTTGCTATGGATGTTGAAGACCAAATGTAGGGCACAGAAAGCACAATCAACCACTATCACCTTTTGTCTTGAGAATGTTAGTAAAAGTATTTAAACGAAAAATGAAGACTAAACATGTGATTATTTCCTATGATGTGTTAAGTTACATACCACCTTTCATCACCCATCTCGTTTACCTTAAGTTTATAAATTATAAATGAAATCAAATTTTAGTCATTTGTTTATTGTTTTGACCTGAATTGTCCTTCGGCTGAAATATCCTATTCTTGTCAAAGAAAAATTTCACCTTATTTTCTAAACAATTGCGTAGATGTAACCTAATTCAAACATTATGCCTTGCAAACCATCTCACTAGCCAAAAAGAGGAGATGATATTAATGGATTGTAATTTTTTCTGACTTTTTATCAGCATTATATGCATTCATGAGTGGTTTTTCATTTGTGCCTTTGATCAGAAATGATTCAAGATTTTCAAGACGTGTACATGGATAACAAAGAAGAATGTGAAAGGTGAGAGATATGTGAAAGGTGACATACGGTTATGGCTTTTGACCTCCTATAAAATTAAGGAGAGAAAGAAGGAATGAATATGGCAATTGATAGAATGAGACATAGTTGACATAAAAGTAATTTTCCAATACTATTCAATAATGTGTGCAAGTACCATAACAATCCATGTTACCTTTGGAGAAAAATCAAAGTGTATGTCATATATTGAGTGTTGAGAGATGTGATTACTGCGCTGGTGTCAAGCTCCGATATGGTGAAGAGTTACCACATTCACAGCAGTATACGAAGAGTTACGGATTTTAAGGTGAAATCACGGGTCCACGTCTACTAGGTATTCTCTCTTGTACATGCCTGATAAATTCTGGCAACCAGCCCTGAAGCTGTCTAAAGGGCCTGGTGTGTAATATAGTGTGCTGGCATGTATAAGGGGGTTCCACATGCCTCTAGTTAGCTCTAAAAGAGAGGGGAGCTACCTACTACACAGCATTGCATAACTATCATGGTCAGGGAGTCCTCTCACTATCTGGGCAAGACTCATGCACCCTTGGCATGAGGTCCACACGGCATCACCATCATCATGCATAGAGCCTTGGCCCTTCAACCTCCATGGGCCAATATGGCATGAGCTTCAAAAGGCTCCTAATCAACGGATCGAATGTAGCAGCATGGCATGATCAACGGTCGTCAGAGAAATGCCTACAGAGCAAGCAACCTCCTGGGGAACCTGCACCTGAATACTTGATGAAGCTTCCTCAACGAGGAAGCTTCTCCTGGAACCTAGAGGGATTCCAGTAACAACTCTGAACTACGGGAAGCTTCGCCTTGAAGGAAGCTTCCCCAAGAGGCAGTAAACTTGAACCACCTGAAGGAAGCTTCTCCTTTAACTGGTCAACTTTCCAGGTCCACAAGTATAAAAGGGGAAGCTCCTCTCAGTTCACATCTATCTCAGCATTTTGCAAGCATTCACCTCTGCTCAAGCCTCTGACTCTAGAGCCCAAGATGAAGACTCTGCTGAAGATCCCTCCTAAGACCCTATAAGCCAGGCAAGGCCTGCTAGCCTTGGTGGAGGCTACCCTGGAGGCTAGTCAACCTGGAGACCATGCCAAGATCTTTGCCACGACGGCCTAGAAGGCCTAGAAAGGCATTGCCCCTCAGTGGGCTAGGAGCTGTGCTAGCCTAGTGTACTTAGTTTTTCATGTACCATACTTGTACTTTGTGTTAATCAAGATTGAAGCCCACAGTTCCTAACCCTTCTCCTACTATTATACATGTTGCACTGCTGATCACCCAAAGGTCCTACCAGCAAGGGTCTTAGCCCTTGCTGCCTGTCTCACAAAAATCAACATTGAGTACTAGACTACATTCTAATCTTATGATTTTCTATCTGTAAAGAAAGATTTACGTAACGCGTGGAGACTCTAGCTCGGTTAGTGAGGTCGTGCTCATAGTTCACCGAATGGCATCCATGGCTCGTTGAATTGGAGGGGAAATATTCTCTTGCGATATGTAGAAGCCATCCTATAAACTCCAATGACTACAGCTCGTTTCTCCATTCTATTTTCTTAAATCACCTTTCTTACCGTTTTGGAATTTCATGGACGTGTTATAAAGTTTTGGTTTTTTTATTGAGGATGTAACATTGTTTTATCAAGGAAACTCCTACTTATTTGGAAATTGTATTATTTATGTCTCTTGACTCTGGTCATCTTGAATTCATCTGGTGCTTGTGTTGGGAGCCGTACGGTGTGGGCTTAAGAAGAGTTGGCAGACTTCTTATAAAGAGCGAGGTTGTATTTGCATGACATGCTAGATCACACCATGAAACATCATTATAGATAGCTCTACTTTGGCATCCAACGTCTCGTTGGATGAAGGAAGGGTTCAGATGAGTTTGCTAACATTTATGGATTTTGTAGCCAAGTCCTAGTCAGTTGAGCGAGTTTGGCCATTCTCGAGCCACCAAAATTCACTAAAGACGATTTGTGAAGAATTCTAGGACGTAGAATCCACATCAATCAAGTGGGGCGCACCTTTGTGTTTGGGGGATCTATCCCTTTGCACTTGATTTGAGCTCATGTGTTCCTTTCTTATAACGTATGAGAGATAAATGGGTCTTGTGTAATTTGTGTAAAATATAGAATAATTTGATCCTAGTTAATGGTTTTTCAGCCCATCACCGTGGATAGTTCGTTTTTAAAAAATTGAAATATGGACCGAACTTCAGACTATTACTCCGTAATGTATTAATATGGAGAAAGGTAGATGCCGCCAAATTGTTGCAATTTGAATGGGACAGTCTTTGCGAGGGGAGATTCCATAATGTTTTCATGGTGAGACTTTCATAATTGATGAATTACTACCATGTTTCATGTTGTGGATATTTGTGTCAACTCCGTTAGAAGATGGACATATTCTTACTCTTACTCTGGATGGTCAAGACACTTTAATCCAGGGTCGGGCACATTTGCGTGTTCATGTCAAAAAAATGCCACTCATGTGTTTTTCTGAACATGCCTGGAACTCACGGTCAATGCGGTCGTCGGTTGTCGTCGGGCTTCTGGGTTTAAGTGGGTCTGGGGTGTCGGTGAGTCTTGCGGTGCGGCCAATACCATGACGTCATCTCTTACGAGCTCAGCGGTCTGCTGAATTTGCGACGCAAGTCGGAACATTTTCACAGGGTTCGACTACCGAACCGCAGCCCCTGAAGCACGCCTGAAGCAGATGGTGCGACGAAGGCATTCTCAGGCAATCTCCACAGGAGTATTCGCGGGGCCTCCGGCGTGCGCGATCATGGCCCATCCCACCATCGCCTTCACGTTGCGGGTTCGGCGAATGGACACTGTATCGTCTTACCCACATCTGTCGCGTCTCAGGCCATCGAATACTAAAGAAGATATCTTCGCTGTTGGGAGACCGGTTGGAGCCTGCTTGGGTGCTTGAAAACGGATCGAACCAGACGATGAGGTCGATGATGGATCCATCGACAGCCACGATCTTTGGGCAAGGCTGGACAGTACCCGATAGCGCAACTGGATAAGGGCACGAACAAACCTTTCGGACAACATTCATGTAATATTAAATGCGGAGAAATTTCTTCGACACTTGAAATTTGGCTCAAATTTAAAGCTCAATCGTCCGGACTATCTCACGAACTCGATTACACCATCGTTTGGCGCTTGGGCACTACGATCACAATTCCTAAAGTGAGAAGGATGTTTTGCTCTACATGTATACGTCCGGCGACTGAATGAGCGAGCGGCGTGGATGTTCCGTTGGACTCACATCTCGTGCAGGGTTTAACGTAGCATCTGCGCCGTTCGCCTTGATGGTTGCAGGATAAATAGATTTTAAATATCCGAATTCCCCATGCGAAAATCCATCGGAGCGACGATGATCGTCGATCCCGCTCCCTCGATGAGTTGTCGATTCCACTCGATTGAGGTTTGAATGGCGGCAATCCAGTTCATCGTCGTCGGAGTTTGTCCGCGTTCCGAAACTGAAGGATGTTGACCGAAATATAAGCTCACCCCTTTTAAAGTTGGACTATCGGGTACTTTCGAGCCTTACCCGACTTCTGATTTCAATCGAGAAAAGACAAACGGCTGAATCTGGGTCCACAGCTCCCGGTGAGCGGTCGGGATGGTCACGGCAAGGTGCATAGCCTCGTAGACAGCTTCTTGCCGAAAACGGACAAGAGCTGTTGAATGACCCCAGATCGCACACCCCTGGATGAGGCTCACGCTGCAATCAACCATGGGAAAGCGCAGGCGGCTGTCGGCTGCCCGAACCAGTGCGATCAGGTGGTGGGCCTCATCTGATCAGGTCACAAGCCTGTCAAAACGTATCGCTGACTCGTTCATGTGCGATACCCGGTCTTCTCATTACGACGGCACTTTGGAACTATCACTTTTGACGTGTCGGGAAAACGGACACCTTGAATTTCAATTAACACGTCTGGGGCTCTCATGGCGGGCAAGTTTGCGTTAGCGGGACAGTTTTTAAGCCAACTTGGCAGACTTTTTCATGTTTTATACAAGAGCAAACTTCCGCGAGGCGACGACCTGACCAGCCGCCAGGACATTCGGCGACGGCGAGGACGGCTAATGCCGTGTTCGGGAGCTCTTTTTTTTGTTGTTGTCGTAGCTCCGAACCTGTTTTCGGAGGCCTGGCCGGATCGAATCTGGTTCGGTCAGACGAAATGTTTTAGCGCATTTTTTCTTGTTGTGGGACTAGCCTCGGCACAGGCTCGCACAAAATGTTGCCACGAAACTCACGACAAGATTGCCTTTTTGTGTACATTGTAGTACACTTTTTTGTACACATTTGGTACGATTCGCCGAGTGCAGATTAATCTCTCAGCCGCTACGATCGCTGGATCCGCTTGCAGGTCAACTCTCCAAATTGTTCGCGCTCTAGCAGGCTTTCATTGACCTGTGGCAGCATGACACGCATGCTCTGCTCGCCGTGGACCACGGAGTCCACAGTTCGACCCATGACGTCAGGGATGAAATTGTGACGTGTCCAGTTAACGAGCCTAGCACTCGCCCAAAACAGCGGGCAAAAGATTTTTTTCCCACTAGCGGGACAACAGCCCACAAAACCGCAAAAACCTGGTTAGACACTTCCTACGACGAAAAAAAAGGGCAAGAGAACGCGGCCAAAGTCTGGGAAGCTCCTGTTCGAAAACACTACTACTGAAATATGTGACGGCCAGCAATGACCGCCCGTTTCATCCGCCGGTCCATCTGGTCAGTGAATTAACCCGACCTAACGTGGGCCTTGAACCGACGTCCTGATTTTGATTTTGATTCTGAGTGTTGGGGGCGGGACGCGGCGCGACGAGGTCGTCCGCGAGAGCTCGCAGCCGTTGCCGAATCCGCTAAAGCGTGTGGCGAGAAAAATCGAAGAATCGAAAGGGACCCGCCGATTTCTGATGTTTTGGAGGTTATTTTTGCCTATGTGGCATCGTTCCCACAATCTGGGTAACGTCCTCTAGGCGAAAATGACTAGAATCAAACGAAATGCCTATGATTTTGATTCTAATGGAAAACGATATTAAGGACATCGTTTTACTAAATCTGGAACAACATCTACGGTCAAACCGACGCGTTCTCGTTGCGGACAGCGGGAAAATTTTGATGGCTGCGGACGAGCCGCTGGGTGTGCAAGTCGACGCACTCTTGCGTCGCGCAGCAAGCATCGACGTTCTCCCGAAGAATCAGTGATTTTGTCCATCAATATCGGACAGCATGACGCGCGAGTTTAACGGAGTCCTACTTGATTTTCCTCTTATTCGAACCACTTCCCTCCTACTCGAAGAATCATAGAAGAATCCGATTTCGAGAGGGAAATGTATGGAACCCTAGAATCAAAATCAAAATCATGACGTCGGTTCAAGGCTGTGAACGCCTCATACTGTAGGCGGCCCTAACGACGACATTGACTGCGGCATGAAAATTGTGAGAACAATTGTTTCGTTCTGTTCTGGCTGCCAAGAAGTGAAACTACGTGCGGCTCGTTGACGTCACACCACACGTACACAGACGTGCATGAACGTACTACATCATGTAGTGAAAGAGAAGTGCCCGCTTGCTGCCGGAGGGTTGACAGCATAGTTCACATGTAGACAAAAACTAACAGAAGAATCCTTTGCCCGTAGTCGCTGTCAAGGCTAAGAAACGTGGTTTCCACGAACATTTGACAACTTGGCTAAAAACATTTGAAAACCAACGAGGTTTGACTGTTGCACAGTGGCAGTCACTTTCACGACGCATTAACTTAGCTTCGTCATCATGCGATTCAAGAAACGAGTAAAATGTTGCTCCTGTTCCCCCGGCCGCAGGTTTTAAGGGAATATGGTTGCGACCTGAGAATGTGTCTTCACTGTCTTCGTAGTCGACCTCTCCGTTTTCATTTGGAATTTTAACCTTAGTTTATCACTGCCGCAACACCGATTCTTCGATGTGTTCTGCTACACAAGAAGGAAAACACTCCACATCAACAGCCATCTGTTTAGACTCGAATGAAAAGTTAAAGAAGGTTTGTCAGGTCCTTACATAAGCGAGTCGACAACCCGAAAAACTGGAATGTCGTGGTTACCCACCAAGACATTCGAGCAGCATATACTTTCACTTCCTGGCAGCCACAAGAAAATGAAACAAATGTGTTTGTAAACAATGTTTTGTCACGTTTCCTCGCATCAAATTCTCGCATTTTTTTTATTGATAATAGAAGAAAAAAATCCCATCTTCACAACCATCGTCAGTATTGCAAAGCCAATGAGGTGAGTTACGCCGAAACAAATATTTCAATATATAGTCAAGCGCTGACGACCTGGATCATCCAATCGTCAAAGCAATCCTTCTACTAGTTCAGGTCGACGTAAAACTTTGACCACCTCAACCAAGTTTGAGTCTCAAGTAGGCCGGGAACCAAGTAATTTCAAAATTTTGAAGTGAATAGGACAAAGACACCTCGTAAGAGGACATAGACGTGACGAGGATTATTGTGTCGATTTATCCTTTATACAAGTGAGCGAATGGAAAATTCTATTCTCTCAACTGCCCAACGTATTTCTATACTACAATCCATTTTCGACCAGAATTTCATCTGCTTAAACGCTCGCCTTGTGTCATGGCTGTTTGGACGAAGTTGTGTACTTTTTCATTGGGCAAACGTTTCTTGTGCGATGACCTGACCAATCGCCAACATAGACAACAACGATCTGGACATTGGGGCATGGTGAGTGTAACTTAAAAAGGTTACCTAGCATAAAATTTATGGTCCGTGATAAGTATAGGATTGCTCCGCCAGTAAATCGCGGCAGCGCCAAGCTCTGACTTGACGTAAAAGTCTCACCTTGTAAGCCGCGTTAATTGCGAGATTTTGCGGGGCGATGCTTTCTTTCAATCAAAACCATCTAAAACGTAGAACTAGAAACAACCTTCAAGGTCAAAGTCTTCTTTCGAGTGCTGCTGAAAAATGGCCAGAATCGCTGGGGCAAAATGACTGTCAAAATGACCGTCCAACTGTTCATGTCAGCTTATAACTTCATACCTTTTTATCAAGTTTGAGCTTTCGATGGGTCTGGAAGCAAGTAGGCTCGAAAGTTAATCCACTTCCAACGATACATCACCTCCCATCAGGTTAAAGCATGAAACATGATTATTTGGCCAATTTATCCTTATTGATTTTGCTTGGCGCAAAAGAAAGCCCACGTCAACCTGTCCCTGACTGGCATCAGAAAGAAACCAACTACTTTCACACAAGATACATTCCCATTGGTTTGTGAGTGTTTTGAATCACGTGAGATCCTAACAAATGCTTACCTAGTTTTTGAAATATTAGTTTTTTGTGTAGAACTTTCATCCATCGGCCTCGGCCTTACAAACAATGGTCTATCAAGCCTCATGCCACTCAATTCTTTGAATTGCATTTTATGAGATTTCCACACGAAAGGAACAGTCCTTCCTCACTTGAGCTTTTGGTCAACCGTTGGGCAATCTGTTGGTCGGTCGTTGTGCGACGGCTCTCAGGCACGTCATTTCGCAAATACGCTACACTGTTGTGCGCTTGCGACTCTTCCCTCAAGCATAATCGATGAATTACAATGGTTGTCAACGGCTCCATGGCAAATCTCCACCAAGACATGGTCGTTGCTAGGATGAGGACCAAGCTTAAAGCAGAGAAAATCCCTCAAAGTCAGCTAACTAAAGATCATAACAAGTTTCTCATGGGAAATTATGTGATCTTGTCATCCACAACGTCTTTGCACATGGAAATCAACTCAAAACCACAGAATAGAGGGTCATTATTGACGAGTTCATTGTCATATTTGCTCATCGTCTATAGCAGATGACTACACGGTTTCAACAATTGCACCGTTGTAATAAGATCAAGGTCAAGTGGAATAGGTACAAGGCCCTTCGGAACTCCTCGGGTGGTGAATGTGATCGCGACGCCAATCTCCCTCAAGCTCTCTTGAAGGTGCAGCTAAATTACCTTGAATGTTATCCAGGGGAAGTTGACTTTGCAAATGGTTTTTGTCGTGTATCCTTCTTTGATGTCTTTGTAATACCGTTGCCACTTATGAACATGACAGGGACAGGAAAAAGTAATGTCCCTTGTCACTTCTACTACAGTGTCTCCTTCTCTCATACCATTGTCACTTATTAACATGCAAGGGACATGGCATGACAAGGTACAAAAGACGATGTTAAAGGGGGAGAGGGGGAGGAGGTGGAGCCAAAAGGGCCTTTGTTCATGTTTTGGACTATGACGACAACGCGGATGATGAATAAGTTACCACAAGTTAGCCAGGAGTGGAGGAGGATAATGACTGCTATCCCCTTGGCAAACAACCGTCATTGACTATACCATTGTTAAGTTCCCTTTCCCATGTCACGACACATGTCCCTCACCCATGCTACTCACCCATGCCACGCTATGCCATGTCACGGCACGCCACACCACACCACGCCATGTCACGACATGCCACGCCACATCATGTCATCATGCTATACCACTCCATGTTCTCATTCTTTCCTTCCTCATCGTGCACTCTCCCTTTTTCTATACATGATGGGTGTGTATGCTAGGATACACCAGCAGAAATCCTAGGAAACGTTCTCATCAAGAGAGTACCTCTTTGCAATCACGAATTCGTCCATCTGGCTCATCACGTGTGGCGGCTAGCATTGATCGTCTTGATGAAACGTGATGCCTGGTTACACAAAGCATAAGCGATGTGGATGCGAAGGACGGAGTAGTTGAGCAAGCATTGCTGCATTGAGCAAGTGATAAAAACAGGCAACGTGAAGGTGGTTCTCACAGTCGAGCTTCCATAAGAACACAAACAATATAAAGACTTGCCTACAACCACGTACTAGAGCCATCGCAATGTGTCTGGATTAGGAGATCATCAAATTGCAACGAGCATCTGGTGTTCACGTGAGTGTAGGCATAGTAAATGGGTTGACTATGGGTCTAGGACTGGGGTGCCTCTACTCTTGCGTACATAGAGAACCGCATGGGGCCATGGGTGTACGTTTGGGTCAATCCATGGGTTGAGGACCAAGTGGTGGGATTTTGGGAGGAGGTTTTAGTGGGTTGAGAGGCAGCCTGGATGGAGGCAAGGGAGGAGAGAATAATGGTAAGTCAGGTGGTGGCTTAGGTATGGGTTTAGGAGGCATGGGTGAGGATGGTGGTGTTGGTATAACTAGGGCCAGGGCTGGAGGCATGATAAGAGTTATGAGGAGAGGCATGTCTAGGGGCATGAATGGAGGCATCGGTGGACCTTCGGCGACTAGCATGACTGTCGGCATGACTAGAGGCATGAATGGAGGCATGAATGGAGGCTAAAGTGGACCTATGGCTGGAGGTTTGCCTAGATGCATGAATGGGGGAATGTGTGGAACTATGGGAGGAGACATGGCTAGAACAATGGGATATGGCATGGCTGGCACCATGGGCGGATGCATGGGTGGAAGAATAAGCAGAGGAATGGCTGACACCATGGGTGGAGGCATGGCTAGAGGCATGGCACGTGGCCTGAATGAAGGAATGGTTCATATTACGCGGGGAGGCACGATTAGCGGCATGTGTGGTGGCATGCATGGCGGCCTAAATGGAGTCATGGATGGCGGTGTTGGTGCACTCATGGCTGGTGGCATGGTTGTGGACATGGCTAGTGGCATGGCTGGCGGCATGGCTAGGGACATGACTAGTGGTATGGCTGGTGGCATGGGGGGTGGCTTGGTTGTCAGGGTGGGAATGTCCACAACGGGTGGCATGGGTGGAGTGGGTAAGAATGGAGGAATGGGTGGATCATTGTCTGGATCCTCTAGTGCAAAAGTCAAGGAGGCATGCGAAAAGCAGTTGCTAGTGAGAATGCATCGTAGAGCGATATGGAACTTATTGCATTTTGGTCCTTTGGATACAATGTTGTTCATTTACGTTACATAATTGTTATTGGTATGTGATATAATTATGACATGAAACTACTATTTTTACCTCATGCATTCTCCGCAATGTCATTTTGACAAAAGACACCGTTGTTTATTGAGATGTTGTGAAATGATTTTTTGGGAGCATGGATAGGAAACATACATCTATGATTAGTCAATTCTCACATAAAATGACATGGAAAACACATCATAAATCTCATGGTTTCATCCCAACACTATACGGACAACATGTCCATGCATTCAATATCTTTCTAACAATACTCCATCGCATGGAATCAAGGATACAATGCACTTCTGTCGACAATGTATTATCGAGTACGAGAGGCATATTAATAGTCACATCCGAATCTTATGAAGGTAGTGAAGTTGTCCTGTCAATGGAGGAGTGTGCAATACCACCACTCAGTGATAGGCTATCATACTACATTATCAACTGGTGAAGGACACAAGCACTGATGACATCTCACTGAATCGCAAATGCAAACAGTTTCACAATCTTGAGAATAATGAACTTGGACTTGAGACGTCTGAATTCCTACTCGACAACACTCCTCTTTCCAGAGTGATGCATGTTAAACAACTCTTTAGGATTCTGTGAATAACACTGGCCTCTCCTCCATTTGCTCAAATGGTAATGAGTGATGGAATATGGGGGTAGGAATCCATGAGTGAAGGGGTAGCATGAGTCAACAAGATGGTAATAACCTTTCGACGTGTCAAAGCCCTTGGTCACAGCATCCTAAAAGATCTTAAAGTCGTGAGTTTAAATTTCCCACCCTGCACAAACGTAAACACTAGAGAAATAGAGTGTGTATTTTGCCACGCTAAACTATTGCCTTAGTCACCAGAGTTTGTACTTTGCATTTGCCGTCTTGTTCAACTTTTTGAAACATGAAAAAATTGCACGCACAAAGTCGCTCCAATCCTCTAGTGGAGTCAGTGAGGATTGCCACATCAGATTGATCTATTGAAAATAGAGCGCCTACGATCGACGATGTGAGAGCAATCGAATGCGTTGTTGATTTGGATTGACTAGTCTCTTGCTATCATTTGATGTCCTTTAGATTGGGCCACCAATTTATAGCTATGTCACACAAGAAGTGAGACCGCAAGGTCAATCTTCTTTCTGATCATGACCCCAACAGTGGCCATATACACACCCAAACTTGTGAGCTACTTCTAAACAGTCAGCCCATTTGGATTTGTAGGGTCAAAATGCTCAAGGAGTGCTCGCCGGATTTCCGGTTCACTTGCGAGTTGCTTATTTCCCTTGCTAGCCACTACTTCCCTTACAGGCAAACACCATGGCTCCTCCATCGCCAAGTTGAGCTGTTGGAGAGGATGGTTGTTGAGGCCCTTGAGTGCTAACATTTTGTGGTCAATTTCTTTATCACGAGACACCCGTCAATTTGTTTTACTTTCCATTACAGTACGTGTCAACACAATGAGCTGTTGTAGAGGCAAGAGATTCATCGCGTTCGAGGGGTGAGTCATCGGATTGGTTGTAAGAGTTGTAGAACCCATATCATTTGATATGTAATGTATCCTTGATGCCACTTGGGTTGTTTAAAGAGCTTCATGAGGCGCTTGCTACCATCCCTCCATTGCTGATTTTCTTGCTAGATTCTGAGTTTTTGTCTTTTAGCACACTCGCTTCTTTGCCCATCATCATTGCCAGTTGGACAAGCTTATACACAATAGAGATGCACAAAAAATATTTTTTTTGTATGTCTGTGGAGGAAGTCTTTGGCTTCCCCTCCACTAACGTTGGGCTCTGTTAAACAGTGAGGCCATTTCATACATGACATGGATATATAAATGTTTTCCTCATGGCCCTCTTCTCCGCCATGTCACCCCCTTCAAAGTTGGTTTGGTCGCCCGGTGGACGTATTTGTGGCCCACGTTTGGGACTGCGTCGCTGACATAAGGCTTCCTAAGGACCTTCGCGACGGCAAGCAGAGTTTCCACGCTTGTCTCTGTACCTTTCTTGGTGTCCCCCCAATGTCCAAGACATGGTGCTTTGGGACGCTGATCAATCTTTTGTCATTGTGTCTTGCAATGCCTTGTTCTTCTAGAATGCTTTCCGGAACGAGACAGACCCACCTCTCTCCGTCATCTTGGAGAGGTGGGTCTGTCTCGTTCTCCAGTCTTGGGGGCTCATTGACCACTCCCTCCACCTCTCCTTTGTCCTCTACACAAGAGCCACTGGAGCCCCTTTGACACAGAGTCTCCAAGTCTTTCCTTGATATCCAGTGTCTTAAATGCTTCCTCCCTACAGTCTTTGCTCACCTTTGTGTCCTTTGATACCTCGTCCTCATATTCGGCACACGTGTCTAATTCTGTCTATGCTTTAGCACAATTGTCTCCGAATCCACCTCCTCTTGTGTCCTAGACTTATCCACCTCCTCTTGTGTCCTAGACTTATGCTAAACTACAAATTCGACTAATACAAGGCTCATGACAACAAAATGGTTCTCTCACATCCTGGGAGTCAACTTCAATGAAACATTTGCTCTATTTAGGTGGTACACCACCGCCCCCTTACTCCTAAGCCATGTGGCACAACATGACAGGGAACTGAAACCGATGGATGTAAACAACTTCTTCCTACATGGACTTCTTGACGAGCAGATCTGCATGATACAAACATCAGGCTTCACTGATGTCACAAAGAAGTTCTACTAGGTGTGGTACTTAAATGACCTCAAGTAGTCACCGTGCTACTGGAACATGGAGATGCCATTCACCTTTGTAAGATAATTGTGGTCATAGTACAGTCAATCCAACACTTTTTCTTACTGTTCCGTCAGAGCCCTTCCTGGCCATTCTCATCCACGTCAATGGCCTCCTCATTGCCTCTTATAGCCCTACTACTTTCCTACTAAGTTAAGGCACTCCAATAATCCACATACAAGGTAAAGGAATTGGACCCAGCTCGTGTGTTTCATGGAGATGGAGCTTGATCTTTAGTGTCGCATTCTGCATGTGCGTCAGGTTGTATACGTTTACTGCCATGCCATTACTTTGCCTCTCAACTGGTCAAGGGCCCTACTACGATGACTCTGATGACACCAATAGGACAGAACATGCAGAAATGACATGATCAATCATAGGTAGGGGAGACTATGAATGTCGTCGATCACCACACCGTGATTGAATCCCTCATGTATCTCGCTACCACGACTCGAGCAAATATGGAATTTGCGGTCAAATTTCTGGCTCATGTCTCCCTATGGCCTCGTCAGAGTCATCTTGAGGCTGCCATGCATGTCATTCACTACTTGCTCTCTACAAAACACGTTAGGTTTTGCTATCGTGCACAACCCTTTTGTGGTTGTTGATGGCTAGACTGACAATGGCTTAGTGAATAACACAGATTCCATTCGTGTAGGATATATTTTTCTTGTCGGTGCGACAACTTTCACTTGGAAGAGTAGAAAACATGGGTTTGTTGTTTGCAGCTCAAGTGAGGCTGCATACATGACGTCTATGTAGGTATGTATAGAAGTGTGTAGCTTTGCCGCTTGTTGTAACAACTGTGTATACCCATCCACTACATCACTTTCCGCTACAACAACTAGAGAACAAAAGCAATCACTAAGCATGCTATCAGGCATCATTCTTTCACGTAGCTATCATCATAATGATTTCACCGTGCTTAGTCCTGCTGTGTCCTTTTGTTCAGTTTGCACGGGATCTGGTCATTCGTTGCCTAAATAGGGAGTCGGAAAAGTGCGGTTCTTTGGTCCGTCTGGCCCCTTTTGCATTTCCAACGTGCTCTTTCTCCCTACTTGTGAGCTTAGTGTGCTCTCTATTTGTGCATGGACCGAGATGGGTCTCACAATTGAGCACTATACCAACTATGCCATAGTGACTGATCTTGACGCACGTTCCATTGTACTTCGTGCCTCTATTTTTGATGACCTCCATCATGTGAATTGTTGCTCTCCCTTTGGTTCTTCTCCCTCTCTCTCTTTTATGCACGTGTCTTCAGTGATATTCTCTCTCTTGTGAACCAGCGCTTGCTACATTGTTGCCTTTTCCATGTAAGCTTGAACACTATGTCCAGCTGGAACGCTATGCCTCAGCCAACCCTCTGTCTTGACGTGACTTCCTTTGAGATGCTGCATAAGACTAATTTTTTTCCTGCCCAGGATAAGATGCATCGCTACACTTATCCTGACTCTACCACACGGGCACTGTGTCTACTAGAGTTGGTCTACTCGCACCTCTTCGGTCTTGTCCCCGTCAAGTCTCTCTCCAATTGGGATCGATATGTTCTCACTCTAACTAATGACTTCAACTTCATGCGGTGGGTCTACAACCTTTGCCACAAGAGCGATGCTGCCCTCACAATTCGTCCCTGGCTGGTGATGGCTGAGAGGCAGTCTCGTCACACCCTTCACATGTTCTGCTCAGATTTAGGTGGCAAGTTCTTAGGTGAGAGGAACATGCTTGTTGGTGAGAAGAGTACTTATCACAAGCTCTTTGCCCCTGCTACACCATAATAGAATGGTTTGTCGGAGTGCTAGAACCACACCATGGAGGAAGCAGTCCTGATTCTGAGTGTGGTATTCTAGAGTCCTTTGCACTTGAGTTTTTCTCCAACGTGACGTGGGTCTGAAACTGCCCGCTACATGGTCCTTTTCCGGACGTCACGTCATACGAGCTATGGTTTAGCCATCACACTATCTCCATCTCGCCCACGTTTTGGGATCAATAGAATGGGTCTGGTACACCGAGGACCAGCAAGGGTCCAAGGAATCACCTTGGGGTGGCATGTGTATCTTCCTTGGCAACTTCCCACGGTCGAAGGCCTACTGCTTTTGGGATATCGCCCACCATTGTATTGTTGAGTCTTGAGACACTCTCTTATTTGAGGCTCTCACGTACAGCGACCTTTATAGCATTCTTTCACTGGCCGAAGACCACATTTCCAACTGTGTGGCATCTCGACGGATGGAGGATTCTAGTCTTGCGAAGAGTCCATCTGGGCCTCCTTAGTTGTGGTCCTATCTCCAGTTGCAGACGATCTAGCCATGTTGGCCGTGGGTCCCATAGTCTCGTCGGTCCCCTCTGGCACACTTGATCACGTGCCAGTGTTAGTCCCCTCAACCAGACCTGATCTCATGGCAGTGCCAGTCCCCTCTGGAATACATGATCCCATGCTAGCTTCAGTTCCCTTTGGCACATGTGGTCCAGTGTATGTGTCCGTCTCCTCTGCCACACATGACCTCGCACTGGTGACAGCATCTCCACTTGCACCTATCCATGATTCTCATGTATCAACTTTCTTTTCCTATCATTCTACACCCCTTGCAGCTGTGGCCCAACCGCCTTGTTCAGGGTTGTTGCTCACCACGACTTTGAGTTGTAGTAGATGTGAAAAAAATGTTCCTCCATAAAAATCTAGAGGATGATATTTACATGGTCCAACCACCAGGATTTGACATCGGTGACAAGGTATGGCGCTTGCACAAGGCCTTGTACAGCCGGAATTAGTGACCCCAGTACTACAACGTGGAGATCATTGGCTTATTGACACGTGCCAGTTACATGCTGAGTGATGCCAACTCATCCCTCAGTCTTAAACAGACAGCTGAGAGCTGCACTGCCATCGTGGTCTATGTGGATGACCTCGTGATTGCATCTTGTTTGATGGAGACCATGAAAGAGGTGAAGGCATTCCTTTGTGTTGCCTCTAGGAAGAAGGGCCTTGAACATGTATTTGTCTTGCTTGAGATGGATATCATACGTGATCGCCAATGGCAGACACTCTTGTTGTATCACGCATGTTACACATGCATTGTGAGTGAGTGGTTTGTTGAACTCTTTGGTGTAGCTCCCATACCCTCCACCCCCATATTGCTTGACAGACAGGATGCCCTGAATGTGGATGATCCAGCACAACTACGTGAGATAGTGGACGTGACCTTGTACTTGCGTCTCATTGGCTCTTTGATGTACTTGGCATTAATACATCAATACATGTACATAATCCAACATCACCTTCGCTGTCAACATCCTTGCACAATTTTAGCAGTGTCCTTGGTTGAGAGCCCTTCGTGCGGCTGTGCGAGTGGTGCGGTATATGATTTCTACACAATGCCTTGGACTATGGTTTCGCGGGTATTGTTTGATGGTAGTTGATGGCTACACACACAGGGACTGGGCCTAGAGCACTGATGGGCGCAGTCCGACAGGCTACATGCTCTTGTTGGGTGGCACCGATGTGTCTTGGTGTAGGGGTAAGAAAGACTACATTGCACGTAGCTCATTTGAGGCTGAGTATGTTACGTTGGGGGCTGGGACTGCTGAGGTTGTGTAGCTATAGCGTTTGTTTAATGATTTGCGTAAGTCTCTGCGTTACATCATTTTATATTGTGACATCTAGAGTGATCGTGCCATTGCTGATAACTCTGGTATGTTTCATGGACGCACGAAGCACATTGGTGTTTAGCATCACTTTGTGCTTGATCTTGTGGAGCAACATGTAAGCTTTGTCCTCTCGGTTGGCACGTACATGCATCAGGCGGACTTATTGACCAAGGCATTGCTGTGCGGAAAGTTCATGGTGGCCATTCAATATGCTGGGCTTCACCCCTTGCCTAACGGTCGCTGAGAGTGGGGTGTGTGATTGTGGAATGTTGAGCATCTCGTTGTGTACTTGTATCCATTTTGTACATGTATGGACATGCGTACCATCAGGTCATGGGGGGAGTGTTATGATGTGGGCCGTTTTCGTCTGTCTGTACAGCTTACTATGACCACTCATCCATGTCTATGCTCGTGCAGATCCATGATGTGGCCCCAGTTGGTGTAGTAACATGAAACGATGGTAATCCCATCCACCAGTAGCTCCCAGACAGTTGCTACGACGTCTTGGGTGCTTGCTGAAGTACTATGAAGCCTTTTCAAGTTGATAAAGTTTTATTGGTGGACTAGATCTCGAGCCAGATTTGCATGTTTTGCATTTGTGTGTGTGACCAGTCCCAATTATGTCTAGCTCAAGATTATTCATCTCTATGTTCAAACGTTGTTACGTTTGGATTTCTATTTGCAGATTTTGGCAACAATAGTGGTTTTGGGCTGGTTTTAAGACAAACTAACAATGCCGCATTCATCACCCGCCGTACGCCACGGTAGGTATTTATGTTGTGTGCTTGTCAGTTGTCATCTCTCTTTGCAGAACTAAGCTATTGGAGCTTATGAGAGTTTCGCGTCTCCCTAGCCTAACTCTTGCTGTTTCTTGCACTTGCTTGCTTGCTAGTGCATCAGCTGACTAGACATTGTCGTTAGCAATAGCAAGGCTAGGAAGCTTCCTAGTAGTTTCCGAGTGTGAAGGCACATAGGTGCAAAAGCATGGGGACGTACACACGCCATAGATTTAGAGCAACTGACAATTTGGATTTAGGAGAAAGTGAGTGTTGAGAGTGAGTGACGGGCCAGCGAGGTGATGGATGCCGGTTGACCGGGCTATCCACGCAAGTGGATCACGTGGGATTCCGCCACCAGCCTGGGATCAAACCCGACCCGTTGGTAGCGTGCCGATGGTGGTTTCTCACACACCTGAATAAAGCGGACAGGTGGACCAGTGGGAACAGCAACCTAGCCACACACATTCAAGAACCCTAAACACATGACTGAAACTAGTCAACCACGTTGACCATGAGTATATGGATGTGCATGCACTCTTCCATGTTTTTCCTTCATGTTTATTAAAAGAAAAGCATGTAGGTTTTTCTGATCACAACCTCTCAGCTCTCAAACATGCCAAAACTGGATGTAGCAAGTGCCACTCTTGAACTCGGTTGATGCGCCAAAACCGCATTATCCATCATGGGTCCGACGATGCCATGTCGTGAGAGCCTCAGCTTGGATTAGTCACCAACAGTGATGATGTGTGTGTGGACAGATTCAAGAAGTCACTTGCGTGTTTACACCCCATTCAAACAATCTATCGTGACCCACAGATGAAAAAATCATGTACACTTGAGAGCATGACTAACATAAGCCCATGCGAGGAGAGGCGACAACTCAAGAGCAGAGGAAGCACATAGAAACATTCATCATGAGAACGCAACAAGCCAACAGCATGTGCAACCGCTTTGAACATACCATTGCTGAGCGCCCTGGTGAGAAAGTCTACACATCGTTGACAAGTATCAACCTAGACAGCCATAACTTCTTTGGCTGGAATGCGCTTGCATACAAAGTGATGGGTGGCACTAGAGTTGATGATCCAGGTGCTAGTTGATGACCTGTCATCGATATTGAAGAACATGCCACAGAACAGTCTACCTCTACTGCATGCTGAGTAGATGACTTGGGACAATGAAGAATGGCACGGACATGTGAATCATCAAGCCAGTCGGTATTGTCAGGTCCAACCTCCTCAGAAGCCGGCTGAGCTCCTCCATGAACATCATCAAAGGCAACAAACACAGTAGGACAAGCTCTACGGGAACCGTTTGAACACGACAACACACTCGCACCTCCCTAACTGCAAAGGGCCAGCAACTGATGAAGCTTCACAATCATACTATTCTGTGGATCCATGCCTAAGGTACTGCCCGTAGTGGTAGAAGGTTGAGTTCCTGTCACGGTCACTAAGCAACCTCCCTGGGTGGTTCCGGGAGATGTTTGCTAAGGCGTGTGCTGCCTGGAGTTCACGTGTGATCTGGCTCCAGTCTAAAGTCTGCTGGCACTCCATGTATTGGTCAGTGTTTCCATAATTGTAGCAGCTGATAGAGCATCCATTGCCACTACTCGTCAGCTACTGCTGCTTCTAGCGGTGATGTCCCTTAATGCATTTCCTTTTCCCTTTATTCCCATATGTGGTGGTGGCCACACCCTGAGCAGATGCGGGCGAGAAAGAGGGAGACAAAAAAGAAGCGGAAAGGGAGATGTGAGCGAGAGGGGTGGTCAGGGATGCAGTCGCCACCGCCATCAAGGGACTCAAGCGACTGAGCAACCTCCTTCGCCCTAGTACTCTGGAGATAGTACTGCTGGCCCCAAGGAACAAAATCAAGGATCTTAGAGGATTCCTCTAGGATGGGTTGATAGAAGATGATGAAGAGGTTGGTATATTCCACGTGTGCACCGAGCATGATGGTCTTCACTGTCCATAGCTGGGATCCTCTACCAATGCACAACAGGCTGTAGATTTGTATCACATGTCGTAACTATGTTGCTGCTGACTTTAACTCTCCCTAGAACAAGGAGTGGAATTCCTTGAGGCGTGCAACTCTCGTTGTGTGCATCTCTGCAACAAACAAGGTGAGGACCAACTCCCATCCGCAACAAGGGTCAGCCCCGTCACCTGTCCCAGGTGCACCAAGGAAAGGACAAAAGTCAACAACTATCTCCTGGGGAATGATGTAGAGAAGACCGTGCATGCATCACGCTGCTGTCTCAATCTGGTGGGTGTTAGCAGACTGATGTTGGCTCAAGTAAGATGACCACAGTCCCTTTGTGTCAGCCCACACCTGAAAAATTGCCTCCCAGAGGTCGAATCCAGCATCACTGTCATAACGGGGTGGCAAGGTCTCGAAATACTTTTGGTTGCCATTGCGTGGGGAGGGCAAACTTAGCGCTAACGACACAATGTGCAGCATTGTGTCGCTAGCCACAGACCACAATCCCACCTATGCGGCATCCTGACGGATAGAGGAGTCTCATCTAGCAGACGGGTCTGTCTCGGCCTCCTCATTTGTGTTCTAGTCTCTGGCTACTGATGACTCGGCCATCTTGGCTTTGGTTCCAGTATTCTCATTGGTCCCCTTTGGCACACCTGATCCCATGCCAGTGTCATTCCTCTCTGCCACACCTGATCCCATGCTTGTGGTCGTCCCCCCTGGCACACTTGCTCCTTTGTCAATATTTGTCTCCTCCGGCACACCTGATTCCATGCCAGCGTCAGTTTTCTCTGGCACACCTGATCCCGCGCCGGTGATAGCATTCCCACTCACACCTACTCCTGTGCCTGAAACATGGGCAAGTGGGAGCCAAAACCTGTCCATGTTTCTCTTGCTTCCTCTTCCCTTCCCTGCGAGTCCACAACTACGACTGTGGTCCAACAGCCTGCTCAGTAGCCCGAGGCGAGCACCTCTGCATTGGGCTACTCGCTCGAGCCCTATGATTGTCTCCAACCACTGGCCTCTAGGGCTGAGTGGACTACTGACTCGGTGCCTAGAATTCTGATTCAGAGTGTTCAGAGTGGCGAGCCTGGCACGAAGGATCTTAGCATGAGTGTCCAGGCAAACTGTACCCATGCACACCAAGTATGCCCTACCGGTCACGAGTTGGTCTCATGAGAGTTCTTGGTCACTTGCGATGTCGCAGCCGGCCTAGTCGTAGTCAGGTCGAGTCCGGTTATATGTGAATTAGCCACCAATAGCTCTCCATTGACGATGTCTGATCTAGGTACGTTGAAGGAGGCACTCTTGTCTAAGGACACATATTTGTGGCATGCTGCTTTTGAGGATGAGCGGAGAGCCATCCATGTGTACAAGATCTATGATCTTGTCGACCTCCCACTTGGACAGAGGGTTGTACATGCCAAGCGGGTCTTTTGCAAGAAGTTAAAGCCTGATGGCACACTGAATCGCTACAAGGCACGCTTGAAGGCCGAGGCTCTCATAGGTTGTAAGAATGAATTTCATTGACACCTTTGAACCCGTTTGGCAAAGTGACAACTGCTGGCACTATGTTTGAGGTCGCTGCTCACCATGACTGAGGGCTGTACCAAATGAATGTAAACAATGATTTCCTTCATGGCAGTCTAGAGGAGGAAAATTCACATGGTCCAGCCACCAGGGTTTGAGGTTGGCGAAAAGTTTTGGTACATGCATACTGCCTTGTATGGCTTGAGGCAGTCAATACCCAAGTGACTACCTGGTTATTAAAACCAAGAGATCAATGGTACACTGACTTGTGTCGGGTATGTGTAGAGAGACACTGACCCATCCCTCTTTCTCAGATGTATAGCTAACAACTTCACCACCATCCAGGTGTATGTGGATGACCTCCTGATTGTGTCTGCTTTGATGGGGGCCATGAAGGATGCCAAGGCATTCCTTTAGGCTACCTACAAGATAAAGGATATTGGTCTTGCAGGTGTGTTTCTCGAGATTGGTATTGTAACGTGATCGTCATCAGTGGAATCTCTTGCATGTTGCGCCCGCGTTGTGGGGGAGTGGTTTGCTGACCTCCTCGGTACATTTCCCAAATGCGCCACCCCCTTCACACCTAATGGACAGGATGATTTGAATGTGGATGATACAAAAAAGATGAGCAAGACAATGGACGTGACCTTCTACTTGTGCCTCATTCGCTCTTTGATGTACTTGGGCACGAAATCGCCTTCGCTGTCAACCTTATTACACAGCTTTCACAGTCTCCTCGGGCGAGAGCCCGTCACACAGTTGTATGATTTGTATGGTACATGGTCTCCATACCATACCTCGGATTCTACTTTTGACGACAATGTTCGGTGGTAGTCGACGCCTACAGAGACAGTGATTGGGCGTGGATCCCTGATGTGCGCACTTGGACAAGCTGAGTATTCCTACCAGGCGACACCGCTGTGTCATGTCGTAGTAGCAAGTAAGGCTGCATTACACGTAGCTCATGAGAGGTTGAGTACCTATGTTGTGCTTGAAGGTAGGATTGCAGAGGTGTTGTGGATGCAACGTTTGTTTTGTGAGTTACGTTAGTCTGTATCTTGCACCGTTCTATGCTATGAAAACTAGAGTTCTCTTGCCATTGCATAGAACTCTGGTGTGTTTCATGCACACACAAAGCACATTGCTGTTGAGCACCGATCTTTTCTGTGATCTTGTGGAGCGATGGGTGATCTCCGTCATCTGCGTCGGCACAGACATGCAGCGGGCTGGATCCGTTAGCAAGGCACTGACACGCAGAAGTTTCATGGTGGCCATTCGATCTGTCGTGCTTCGCCTCTTACCTGAGAGTGGCTCAGAGTGGGTTTTGTGAGTATGGGCTGTTGAGTATCTCGTTGCGCACATGTGTCAAATCTGTACGTGTATGGACATGCATACCATCAGGTCATTGGAGAGTGCTGTGTTGTGAGTCGTCCCCGTCTGTTTGTACAGCTTATTGGGACCACTAGGCCATGTCCATGCTCGTGCAGATCTTTCATGCGAACCCAACTGGTGTTGTAGCACCAACGGGTAGTGGCTCAACCCACCTGCAGCTGCCAGGCAGCTGCAACGGGGTCTCGGGCGCTTGGTGGTGTGTTCTATAATTATTCACAGCCGCTAGAGTTTTCTCCTTAGACTAGCTCTTGAACCCAATTTGGAAGTTTTGAATTACACCGATTGATGCCGGACCTATGCATGTTATCAGACAGAGCGTCTAGCTCGATGTTTTGCATCTCTAGGCTCAGACGGTGTAGCATTTGGATGAATGTGCACAGAGTTATGACCAAACTAGTGGTGTTGGGCCGGTTTTAGGACTGTTGGTTATGGCTGCAAGATACGCAAGTGATCTCTTGACTCCGTCCTCCCCCTCCCAACACACACACACACACACACACACACACACACACCCACACACACACACACACACACACACACACACACACACACACACAGAGAGAGAGAGAGAGAGAGAGAGAGAGAGAGAGAGAGAGGAGGTGAAAAAACTGAAATGAAGTACAAGGGGCACACATGGTGGACTATGCATTCCTGGCGTCTCAGCGGGGTGCAAGATTGGCGTGAGCACTACCATGTTAAGTTTTCCCTAAGAGCAAATCTACTGGTTTTATCAAGATGATCGGCTCAGCAAACATTGGAGTATCACACACAGGGAGATATGCATCCACACACGCTCGTGGCCGATGTGGCTATTTGTACTTAAGATATGCATGTTAAGATAGAGTTGTTGGTATGATGGGCCAGGTAGCTGATCCTACCGGGCTACACTGCCGGTTATGCCAAAGTATGAGAAAACCACTGGTGGCAGACCGCCAACTGGTTTGGTTCGACCCCGGGGTGGCGGCCAGGCCCCATGTCGGGCGTTTTGCATGGGTGGCCTGGTCGACCGTTGCTAGCACCTTGCTCTCTTGTCGCTCCCTTTCTGTTGTTGACTCTTGGCCAACTTCTCGGATGGATATTCGACGTCCTTGAGCTTGTCGCATTCATGGCTCTAGCATGCACCCCGTGCTTCCATGCATGCTGAGCGGTCTAAGCAGGCAAGTTGTGACTACCTACGAGGACGAACTGACACTTTCGCGTGCGTCATCAACCGTTCGCCGCAACATGTATTTATGCTGTGTGCTTGTCACCTGTCATTTTTCTCTACATTTCTAAGCTATTTGAGGTTATGATACTTTGCGCGTCTCCCTTGTTATTTCTTGCACCTACTTGCTTACTAGTGCACCAGCTGACAGGAAAGTATCACCACATCAATAACATTAAGGCTAAGAAGTCTCCTAGAAGTTTGCTAGTACTTCCTTTTGCAATTATTTACAGTGTGATTTTTTTTCTGCCTGTAGCTGTATTTCGTGAGCAAATGCTAGAATGCTATCAAGGGTGGATGTCACATGTACCCAGACTTCTGAAATACATAGCTAACATGCCAGCATCACGTACGGTATAATGTAGGTATCAATGGACTGCAAGAAATAACACAGGTATCAACGGACTGTGAGAAAGCAACGAAAGCAACGGGAATGAAGGCATAAAATTAGCTCCATAGCCCTAGCACCATTTGCTGATGCTTGAATAGTAATGGAATGGAACCCACATTCAAAATGTACGGTCAATCACCAAACCAGCGACAGAGGCTCGGATGCCGTACCTTGGACTTCCATAGCTCTACACAAACCAGTGTGTTTTGGGACAAGGTTCAATGTAAAATTAAGTATATCTGTGTTCCTTTTGCATCAGTGTTGTGTGAGCATCGAGGCCAAAGACACGTATCACCAGATGTCGTACCAAAAAATGGGCCAGCGACTTTGGTGGAAACCATGCACGTTGTCACAAACGGTGACAACTCTGTATGCCAACCGCTACCTCACTGGCGTTTTTGGCAGACTTGATGTGATGTCGTCGAAGAGGTTGGAATGCTCGATTGAAGTGTGAAACAAAATAAAATGACCAGTTGAAAAGCAAAGCGTATTGTATTCTGAAGTTCTCCTTCACTCGGCACAATCCAACCGCAAAGTCATGGCTTCCTCACAATATGTGTCAGTGAAAGGTTGTCCATTGCCGACGCTAGAGAAATGGGCATGTGCTGTGGACGATTCTTGCACCACAGACCTGTATGATTCATGGATCGAGTGGTAAAAGATCAAGTGCATGTTGGACTCAAAGTGATGGGGCCCATCTCCTGCCGGCCCATACAACTTGTGTTGGATCCTGGGTGTTAAACCGCCTCATCGCCGTCTGACATGGTACCCTCCTCAGTGGCAGCCATGGGTCTATCCGGACCCACTATAGTGTGCTAGGTTGTAATCGGTTTAGCACATGAAGCCATCCCTTGTAAGATATGGATAGAAAAAACATGATGTGTGATGAAATTTGAAAATTATGCCATCCATATCATGCATGTAATTTGGTTTGTCTATCAATGTTGTGACTCTGATTTCCATGATTCCTGCTCCGTGTTGTCAAACGGACATGACGGAACAGGCAACCCAAAAGGCTCATTTAAGCATCCAACCGTTCAATAAGCAACAATAACGAAGGGCCTTACATTCAATTATCTACCTGTTATTCGAGGTGGCTAACCTCAAGCAAAAAAATGTCTTGCAAAGACCCCCCTGCCGCTCAGAGGTCATCCCATGCCGTCAATCCAGTTGTGGAGAGGAGACCTGGATGTTCCTAGAGTGGATGCATGGGGAGTCATTATCCCGCCTCGCCCCCAAATGGACCAATACGATGCCCCGGTCGAGTGGAACAAAGCCAAGCACATGTGGGACTCAAAGAACTTTGGACCACCTCCCATCGACCCATTCGACATGTGCCACATCATGGGTGTTAAGCTACCCCTTAGTCATCCCATATGATGCCCTCCTCACTGGCAGCCCTGGGTCCATCCGGGCACTATGTGGTGTGCCAGACTATGAACCGTGTGGCATGTGAAAGCAAGAGTATATTACGTATAAGTGATGTAAATTGTAAAGTTCATAGGCAAGGTGTTTTAAGAACGTATGCTTTTCCATTTATACTGAAATACCAGGTGTCTTATGTATGATGAAGCATACAAATATAAGCAATAATCCATGCAGGAAATGGTAATGTTTCACAAACAAACTTCATGGAAAAAACATGTCAGAAAAAATAGTGGCACCCAGTACAGTTTTCATTAGGAACGAAAGTGTTCTTCAACGTGGCTCAAGGTTCTTGAAAAGGACCTGGCTTTCCGTTCACAAGCCACTGCTACACACTGGGGTGGAGCTTGTGGATCCATCTAATGATATCACACATGGGGCACAACTACCCACAATCACCTGATTCCATGAGTGGATTAGGGTTCACTACGGTCCTATCGTCAAAGTTTGGAGCAACATCGCAGAGTACATCTTCAGGAACGTACTTCATAGAATGTATCAAGTCCCATGGTTCTGGGCATATGCTTTACCATAGCTTTACCATCAAACGTGTCCATTCCTTGTATACTCTTAACAGTAAGTAGTATGTCCCAACCCCACAAAGGAATGAAGTCACCATTGGCAGTATTGATGAGGATTGAATGAACTCCATAAACGCACCTACATGTTCCCTACCTACCTCCACTCTACCTACGTGTGCCCCACCTACCTGCACCCCACCTACTTGCACCCCACCTACCTACGCCCCACCTACCAGAGCCCCATGTACCCTCGCCCCACCTACTTGCACCCCACCTACCTGCGTCCCACTTACCTGCGCCCCACCTACCTGCGCCCCAACTACCTGCGCCCGACCTACCTGCGTCCCACCTACCTGTGCCCCACCTACCTGCGTCCTACCTACCTGGGCCCCACCTACACGTGTCCCACCTACCTATGCCCCACTTACTTGTGGCCCACCTACCTGCATCCCACCTACCTGTACCCCACCTACCTGCATCCCACCTACTTACGCCCCACCTACCTACGCCACAACTACCTATGGCACACCTACCTCCTTCCCACCTACCTGCATCCCACCTACCTGTGCCCCTAAAGTTGAGCCGCGGAGGTCTTCCACAGATGAGGAGGTTGGCGGACAGCAGAGGACGCCTTCGACGACAACGTTTTGGACAGTGGCAGTGAGGACTCTCTCGGGTACGTAGCAGAGCCAGAACAGGGATTTCTGACACAAGAAGAGCTGCAACAGAAGGTGCCAGGTTCATGAACGAGCATGGGGGAATGCAGGATGACAAAGAAGACGAGGCAGAGGAAGAGGACGAGGGAGAGACATGTGGTGAGGTAGAGGGTGAAGAAGGCAGAGAAGAGGACAACCATGAAGTGCATGGCATGGATGCACTTGGTATTCAGGTAAGTGTATGATTTCTAAGTCTTCGATGCAACTGTGCTTTGAGATGGTTATCATCAGTGATGGAGACCCTTCTAACCATTGCCAAAATTTCATTGTGCAAGAGTACAAGGTCCAAATTATTTGCCAATCTAACAACTTGACTTCATGGATGAGACATGCATGCAAAGCCTTTGATTTTGGCGGTACTATTTGCCTAGGGTCTGAGTCTGTGTACCACACCCTGTAGAGGTTGTGTGTTAGAACACTGTTTCATGGCAAAAGAGTGTTTCCCATGTTCATGTGCGTGGTTTGACATTTAATGAAGAGATATCTCCTAAAGCAATCATGTTTACAGTGACCCTGAAATGTCCTCATGAATGAGATTATCATTGAAGAGATCGCCGGGGTCTGAGTCGTCGGTTGCTGCACCATCCGCCATTGCTCCACCACCTATTCTAACATGTGTTGCTGCTGGCATCTGTGGTCCAATACCTGCTGCTGCTGCTGCTGCTGCTACTGCTGCTGCTGCTGCTGCTGTTGCTGCTGCTGTGGCACAATCAGCTCGTGGCTGCGCAGCTGTCTCGTGTGGATGTGGTGCTACAGGGTTGGGGCAGTTTTTCTTCATGTGGTCATTGCGGCCAAACCTCGGGCAGATGAAGTTGCACTTACAGAGTGGTTCACGCTCCAGGTGGGAACTCTTGGGCCTCCCCTAGCCTCGAGGAGAACCTGGTTGTCCCCAGCCAGACTGGGCCGCAAAGAGCCCCTCTCTTGCAATTGATGGCATGGGGTTTCCATACGTCCTGCTCCAGTACATTGGTGCCTGGCCGACGTCCACGCTCGCGGTGGTGTCTTCGCCCACCTCCATCATGACTGTACATGCGTGTTGACATCGCTGGTCATACTCACGCCAATGACCACAGTCACAAGATGAGCGCCAGAGGTCAACTAGCCGGCGCACATTCGTTGGACCCCACACCATCACAGAGTGCGGCCCCTCCTTCATGACGTCATAGTCTAAGGCCACAGCGGAATTGTGGAGGATTCTTTTTGCTGGGGCGGGTGCTATGGCCTTGTTGCAGTTGACGATCTGCTCCCGCCGCTCTGCAATGAGCCTCTACACCAAGTGGTAGACTTGGAAGAAGTAGTAGAATGGATAAAGCTTGCGGACGGACTTGAGGGGCACATTGAGGGACTCCGAGGCATTGCTGCTAATGTGGCCGCCGCGTGGAACAGGGCATATGTACGATGTCCACTTCTGAAGAGGGATTCCACCTTGGCCATCAGGCCCTAGGATAAGGTAGTTAGCAACCCGCTCGCTGATGGCCCGCAGATGGCATGCGACACAGTGGAACTGTTCATACGAGAGGGCCTGGGCACACTTCCACGCCGAGTACGCGGTCTTCTTCCAGTAATTGTCCTGCATGTTTGTGTGTAGATGGTAAGCACAGTATGTATGCGTTGCGTTGAGCGAATGTTGCTCAAGAGCCTTTGCCAGGCCTGCCTCCCTATCAGACACGATGACTGCACCCGCGATGGACGGGGTCGGATAAGCACGGCTCAGATGCAGGTTGAACCTTGTCCATAACTCTTCGTTCTAACTTGGAATCAGGGCCTAGGCCATGGGACATGCATGATCATTCACATAATAAATTGCGCGATCAGCATGACTTGCTTATGTCTGTTCTTTAAAAAGTTCCATCCATGGTCATGATTTGACGTGAGTTGTCCCAGCCAAAGCGTGTGGCCCCGGGAGCCACGAATTCCCACTTGAACTTGTTGTCCATCTCGGTAATGGTGTGCTTAGTGGGGTCCAGACATTTCAGCTGCACACACATGAAACGTTAGGACTCACATATCTGACATTTGATGCAAATGACGATGCCAACTCAGAAAAAACCATGAAGTCCTCACCTCTTCACATAACGCCACAACTTGGCCTTGGTGCCTATCAGTTGTGCTTGTGCCAGAAATTGGGCTTAGTAGAGCGTGCAATTGGCCACCTGTACAATAGTCGCTGGCTTGATGATGACTGGCATTACAGCAGGAGGTGTTGTTGGATCTTGGGCCATTTGGGTTGAAGTTTTGCAGGCAATCCATCTTGTCATCTGAGCCAATATCCGCGTCCAATCATGACCGTTGCAGCAGTTGCCCTGCACAATGTGGCAGAGTTCACAGCCCCAAGCTTCAAACTAATGACTACACCATTGTTCGAGGTACAACCCCTTGTCATTACCTCCACAAACCAGAAATTGATGCGTCCCGGCTATTTGCGTACTCATGTGGGCCCAAAACGGTGTGCAATTGCATAGTCCTCAATTGCCGTCTTGCAAACAGCCATGTTCCGGAACTTCTATCCTTCCAGAAGATCATCAACACCGGCCTTCCTTTTTTTCGTTCTACCATTAGGGGAGCTGTCCGACATGCCTGTGAAAACAGACGCAACATACGTCATGCATGCAACAAAATGTGGTGACGTAGGGAAAACAATGCATCGAACAGGATCATCACTGTGTAAACGTGAAAGTTTTCTAAGGTAACACCACACATTATCAAACATGAACTATGCAGGAAAAAATACAAATCCCACACAAGAGACCCAAATCACCAGAGGAAACACAAGGACATTGCACCTGGTGTCTTCCCCACAACGAATGTGTATAGGGCGGAGCCTCCGTCTTCTTCGGGGAGCAGGGCTCAATCCGAAGCAGCCGTAAATTCTCCGCAGCGTCTTCATCCCAGTGCCTTTCCCATTCCTCGTACTCTTGATCTCAATTCAGCCAGAAGAAGAGTTCTTTTTAGGCACCTGAGACAGTGGGGGGTGCCAGAGGTGGGGGCTAGACTGGAGCCGCTATTGTTGGAACACCATGAACAGGACCCCGAGGCACAACTGGCTGTGGTGGTGGATCCGTGTGCCCAGGAGTGTGGTTCCCATCAACAAAGGGATTGCCCGATGAAGGGGCCGCCGGCTGATGCAACGAAGAGGGACATGAAGCAGGGGACCAGCTCGGATTCCTGTTGCGGTGAGGCTGTTGCGCCAGCCGACTGTGGACACACACATGAGTGGCCTTGCTAGGACGAGTATGGCGTAAAGCAGGTGGTGAAGCAGGTTGTGAAGCAGGTAGTGCAGCGGGTAGTGCAGCGGTTGGTGCAGCGGGTGGTGCAGAGGGTGGTGTAGAGGGTGGTGCAGAGGGTGGTGCAGCGGGTGGTACACTTGGGTGGGTGGTCTAGCGGGTGGTACAGCCAGAGGTGCAGCTGGTGGTGCAGCGGGTGGTGCAACGGGTGGTGCAGCGGGTAGTGCAGTGGATGGTGCAGCCAGTGGTCCTACAAGCTCGACAGTGGGTCGCCACCCAGCAGACGTGGGTCCTGCCGGACGACCAAGGTTGCGCCACCTTAGCTCAGAAACTGCCAACACAGACATCGCACCAGTGGCCTGTGTGGCCCATTGGCGATGAGGTAGCATGAGTGGCAGACGGTACTGGGACACCACAGGCAGGGCACCCCGTCCACCGGATTTAACTGGGCGTGGTGTCAAGGGGACTGATCGTGGTTGGATCGCGGCAATTCTTGGACACAGTGCCCGAGTACATGACAGGGAAGGTCGACTAACAGGCCTAGGCGACTGACTACACACCGGTCGAGCGGAGGCACAAGCCTCCTCCCTCCGGGTACTTGCCCCGGTTTGGGGCGCCATAGCGCCAAAAATGGATACTTATGCATTTTTGTCCCGTAACATATGTCTCTGATACCCTGCACGTCATCACACATCGCTTGATGACAAGCGTCAAGGCCATGTTGACTCTCCACCTCACACACCCGATCTCCCTGCATGGACGCTGGTGTGCAGCAGAGACTCCAAAACTGATTCATGACTGAAAGGGGGGAGAGGGAGGGATGTAGGTAGCTGTGGTTACTAGAACACGCAAGCAAGCAAGCAAGCGGAGGGAGCGACACCATGAATTGGTTGGGGAAGGATCATGTTATGTAAAGTGAGAGAAAAACAACAAGTGAGCGAGTAAGAAGCGAGCGAAGTTCTAAACGCCAGTTGAACGGGCCACCCACGTGAGTCTCTCGACGTGGGGCCCGGACGCCACCCAGGGATCAAACCCGACTCTGGAGCGAGCGAGCTCCAGGCGGTTTCTCACACGCCGGCATAAGCCGAACGTGTGGTCCCGAGGGATCAGCAACCTGGCTCACTAAGCTAGAAGCATGCAAGTGTGTAAGAGCTCAACCACATCACGAGTGTATGTGGTGCATGCAATCCTACAATTGTGTGCCCCATTCTAGAATGTAACAGTACGCAACATCACTACAATAAAGCTCTCCATAAGGTTGACATTGGTGCTGTGGCCACCACTTGGTAACTTGATGGTGTTGCCACCACTGTTCGCTCCATGTTGTGTCACAGCTTTGCACCAAAGAGCTTTGATCCAGATTAATCACATGTAGTGATGATGATGATGTGTGTGTGTGTGTGTGTGTGTGTGTGTGTTTGTGTGTGTGTGTGTGTGTGTGTGTGTGTGTGTGTGTGTGTGTGTGTGTGTGTTTGTGTGTGTGTGTGTGTGTACATAGATTCAAGAGGTCACTTGCGTGTGTCACAACCATAACCAACACTCCCTCATGACCCACAGACGACCATTCCACATACACATAAGACAAGGAGCACGTCACAAGACAACGAGATAAGAAGAAATCATGTCAACCAGGTGCATCACGCAAGCGCAACAGTCCAACAACATGCACAGCCGCCTTGAACATGCCGCTGCTAAGAGCTTTGGTAAGAAAATCTGCACACCACTGATGAGTATTGACCCAAACAACCTAAACTTCTCCAGCAGCAATGCGCTCGCGGACAAAATGATGCGCAATGTTGATGTGCTTTGTGCGAGAATGATGCATGCCATCGTGCTCGGTGATTGCCTTTGCACTTTGGTTGTCACAGCACAAAGTGATGCAACGGATGGGAACACGCAGCTGCTGCAACAGGCGGGACAACCACACACTCTCACACGTACCTGCACCAAGTTCCATGTACTCTGCCTCACTCGAGCTCCGGGGAACACAACCCTGTTTTCCACTCTTCCAGGAGACAGCAATCCCACCGACAAGAAAGATGTAACCGGTGCGGCTGTGAGCATCTGTGTCGTGTGCCCAGTCACTGTCTATGTATCCGTCTACCACCACAGAGGGCTGAGCACGGTAGCACAGTCCAACGCATGTAGTGGACAGTGCATAGCAAACAACACGTAGTGCAATCTCAATGTTTCTGGCGAGGCTTTTGGGAGAACTGGGCCAGGAATTTGACCGAGAAGGTCACGCCCACCAGAGTGGTTGTAGCAAGGCACATGAGGGATCCAACCACACTGAGGTAGTCGGTGACATCGATAGTCTCCCCCAGTTGTGCTGAGTCGAGTGACTTCAGCAGGCGCTATCCTGCTGGAGTCATTGGTGTGGATGTAGTGGGGACGTTAGAAAGTAGGGATGCAAAGCGCTCCCCCAGTGTGTGGATCTATACAGCCTGGTGTATGTGTAGTTTGCGGCATTGACGGTCACGCTCAAGCTCCATACCAAGAAACACCCACGTACGACCTAGGTCCTTCATCTTGTATGTGGAGTGCAGTAGGTTCTTCACTTCTAAGACTGCTGCGGGACTGGGGGAAGCAATGAGCAGATCATCAACGTAGATGAGAATGGCCACCAGTGGCTCTGAGGGGGCACTAAAAAAACGTGTTGGATCAACCGTGTTGCGACAATAACCTCCCCGCTTGAGAGTGGAGGAAATCTCCATGTTCTAACAATGCGACAACTGCTTGAGCCCATACAGGGCCTTGCGCAGTCGCTATACCTTGTTTGTGCCATCGGTGAATCCTGGTGGCTGGACCATGTAGATTTTCTCGTTGAGCCGTCCATGTAGAAAAGCGTTGTTGACGTCCATCTGCTCAAGTTCCCAGTCGTGCTGGGCAACAAGGCTCAACAGCGCTCGGGCAGTAGTGTACCGCTCGACCAGTGCGAAGGTCTCATCAAAGTCAATCCTAGGGATCTGGGAAAAACCCTTAGCCATGAGACGAGCCTTGTACCGGTCAACTCTCCCATCGGGCTCCAACTTACACCGAAGTACCCACCGAGCAGAGACTGCCTTGTGGCCTGCAGGGAGGTCCACAAGCTCAAAGACGCCATGCTCCTGGAGGGCTGTTAGCTCCTCCTGCATGGCCTTCTCCCAGAGGTCAGCATCAGCTACCTCACGAGCCTGATGGACCGTGGTAGGCTCGGGAGGGAGAGTAGGAAGGCCAGAGGCCGCAAAACATGCGGCAACATAACCGGCAACACAAGATTCAAGAGCGCCGTGGAACTCATCGGCTACAAGAGCGTAGCCAACTGCTGAGTTGGGATGAACAACACTCACAGACAGGCCAAGTGCATCAAGGCCAATGGGACGATCTGAGGACCCAGCAGTGGAGGATGACGCGCTGGAGCGCGTGACCCGCTGCGAGGGTTGAGAGGCTTTGGACGGGCCAGTAGAAACAGACTTAGTAGGCACCACAAATGAGCGTGAGCACCGCTGACAGGACTGAAAGGACTGAGCGGGCTAAAGAGCACGTAGTTTCCTCCCACGTGTGTAGGGCTCAGGATCAGGAGGAGGAACCTGAGGTGCTGCACCTCCAGTGGCGGCAGCCACCGGAGGCGACTGTTGTTCAGACTCAGGGGGTGAGGTGTGCGTGGTGTGCACAAGAAACTGTGTGTAAGTGGGTGCCGAGTCTGAGGACCCGGGACAGCCAGAGGATGGTTGGTATGACATAGAATTCGAGGAAGGCTGTGAGGCATCCGACTCGGGTGATGTATGGGAGGACGGGGACTCTGAGGAAGAGGAGTCCTTGTCCTCACTGTCCGTGTTAGGAATAGGTGGGATAGCAGGGGACGTTGTGTGAGCAGGCTGAGAATATGGCACTCGGAGATCGGAGGTTGGACTAGACACACCCCCAAGATGACAAAGCGACGATAGAGACGAGGGAGGAGGGACATGGGACAGGTCACGAGGAAAGACATCCTCAAAGAACAGAGCATCACGAGACTCAATGACGCAAGAGCGGTAAGAGTCCCAGAAGCACCGCGCCCGGGACATCGCCGAGAGACCAAGGAAGGTGCAAAGACGGGTGCGCGGGCTGAGCTTGCCGTCGCGAAAGTCTTCGGGTAGCCAGATTGCAATGAAGCAACCCCAGGCGCGGGCGAGCCGGAGGTCAGCACGGCGACCGTACCAGCGTTCAAAGGGAGTGACGTGACATGGACGGGGACCATAAGGAACACGGTACCACACCCAGGTCATGTAAGACATGGCTTCGAAAGAAAATAGGCGAGGAAGGGATGACTCATTGAGAAGAGTGCGGTCACCGCCAGCAAGTGTGTGGTTCCAGCGTTCAGAGACGTCGTTTTGTTGGGGTGTGTAGGGAGCGGAAGGTTCCATACACACCCTACAAGAGGTCAAGAAGAGAGCCGTGGGACCCATGAACTCCCCACCACAATCACAGCAAAAAATCTTCACACGACGACTAGAGGCCAGTTTGGCCTGAGGCAGCCAAGTCTCGAGAGTGGGACAAACGTCACTCTTTTGCCGAAGGACGAAGACCCAACGCATGCGAGAAAAATCATCCGTGAGACAGAACATAGAGGCCAACCCCCCCAGAGCATCATGGGCGAGGGGTCCTATGACGTCTGCGTGCAAGAGGTCAAGGGGATGGGACGTGCGGGACTCAGATATAGAAAATGCTGACCAATGCACTGCGCTAAGCACAATCAAGACAGTCAGTGGGACAAAGGGCAGAGAACGTGTCGGTGTCGAGGCCATGAGCGGGCTTGTCCCTGAGAAAACTGTCAACAGCAATAGTGTGAATGTGGCAGAGGTGGCGGTGGAGCAGCTATGAGTGTGTTGGGGAGAGAGGGCGCACAACATGAACAAGTGCAGTGGTAGCGGGATGAGGCGCAAAGGAGGACACGCGGTACAAGCGGTCACAGCGCGTGCCAGGTAGCAGGATACGGCCAGTGGTGCGGTGCGACACAGAAGCAATGATGCGACTAGAAGAGAAGTCCATGCCCTGGTCATCAAGAGTTGTAACAGAGAGCAGATTGAGCTCAAGAGAAGGCACATACAAGGCATCTGGCAGAAAGAGCTCCCCCCCAGGGCCAACAAAGTGGACAATCCCAATACCCTGGACTGGCAAGAGCTGACCAGATCCGGTGCGAACAAAACGCACAGAGCTGACAGGACCCTGAGAGACGAACGAGGAACGACAAGAGGTCATGTGGTGGGTGGCTCCTGAATCAAGGATCCAGAAGCCACTGGACACACATATAGACGCAGGGTCACGACTCATTGCGGCAATAGCAGAGCGAGGAGAAAGGCGCTGACCAAAGACAGCAAGGCAACGAGGCAGGCTGTAAGACTGCCACTGTTCAATCCAAGGGACGTCAACTGGGGAACAACCTTTAACATGACCAGAAAACGGACCACAAAGCGACACATCAACCACACATGCAAGCACCCCCTCACCCGAACGCACTCTCACCTCCCTGATCACGGAGGTTTCTCTGGTGGATGACACGAGAGAGGGGTAGAGTCCAGCTGATGCTCGTTGGCAGACGGGGCAGTGATGATGACGCCAGAGGAGGGGTGATGAGAAGTGGAGGCTGATGATGCCCACGGAGGGAGCGAGTAGAATCCGGAGGGAGGTCCGAAGTAGACGGGGCCGCCAATCCCAGGAGGCCAATCCCAGGGAGAGAGAGAGGAGGCGGTGAAGTCATGGCGATGCTGTAGGCAACGGCTATCGGAGAGGAAGATGAAGGGCGGCCGGGAGGAACAGTGGAGGTGGAGGAACGAGAGGAGCCACCACAAGTGCCTGAGGAGGGTGTCCAGTGTGCACGCATGGCGGATGCCAGACGAGCATCATCAGGAGGAGCTGGACACTTGGACGCCGCGTGGCCGATGGCACCGCAGTTCCAGCACATGACAATCCTGGAGGAGGGAGATGAAGAGACACCACTGTCAGATCCGCGACCTTTGCCGCCCCCCCTGGTCCACCACCACCAAAAGAACCTCCCCGGCCTTTGCCTTTACCATGGCCTCCACCCCGATCCCCCCCTGTGAAGCGAGAGAGGTCGCTGTCGTGGTGCTCGACCCGATGATCTAACTGGTGAGATCGGGTCCTACAATGCCAACACTACATTCTCCACTTCACCCCCTTCCACTACTGCTGACCCTGTAGGTGCTTACGCGTTGATCAAACGCCGTACAACAGTGACTGGGCATGCAGCCCAGATTGTTCTCACTGTCCAGTTCAACATGCTCTCCATGCGTGCCGATGAGAATGTTGACGCCTATTAGGCTCGCAGTCTACCGTTGGTGTGGACAAGGCAACCCCTAGACAGCTTCCTGCTGTTCTCTCCATCGTCAACGGCCTCATCCCTGAACTAAGTGATATCTTCCTGGATGTGAAGGCCACTGAGCTTGAACGCATGGCGGCCATCCCTGTCCCTGTAGATGCACCGTCCGGCATCGGCGCCTTATGGGAGTTCACCTCTCATCGTCTAACAGGTTGGTGGAACTCACTGCAGAACAAATGCAATTTATCGCGCCGCCGTTGCAGCAGCTACCATCGTATTCCCTTCTTCACCCTCCTCTGCTTTAGCCTCGTCTTCCACCATTTTCTCCACCACGACAGCGACCTCGCTCTCGCTAGCGGAAGGGGGTGAAGTGGAGAATGTAGCAGCGATGCCGGCGGCAGTGGTTGTAGAGGGTGTGCTGCGCAATGTGGACTGGAGGCGGTTAATTACCAGGTCGGCAATGTGATCTTCGAAGGTTTCCTGGTCAGCTTGCTCAACACGTAGCTTTTTTTCGGCGCCGCGCTAAGCAGTGAGCGCAACCTGTAGTGCAGTGTGCTGTGTGCAGTTCAGCCTCTAAGGTAGCGTATTGGTCATCGTCAACTGGCATGGTGCCAGTGACGTGACTCTGCCGAATTTTTGTTTGGCAGAGTTTCCCTTGCCCCAGTGGGCATGGGAAATGTGTGATGGTTGCGTGGGGAGTCTGCTACAAAGCAACAACCCGGATGCACAAACACGCCAAGATAGGAGAGGCAGAAACGAAGAGAGAGACTAAGCTCACCAAGCATGGCGGCGCAAAGAGAACGGCGGGAGAGCAGCTGCAGCTGAGGAGGCCACAACTGCAACAGTGGCTGATGCTGAGACAATGTGGCAGGCTACTCCCATCAACATCGCGGCTGATAGGGTGGAGATGGCAGTAGTAGTCAAGACCAGCAGCTCAATGTGATGAGTCGGCGATGAAGAAGAAGAGGGCAGCACTGATGCCTATGCTGTGGAGGTGTGAATGGAGTCTACAGCCCTAGAGAGCGTTGTTGCAGCTGCAGCTGCTATTGATGCGACTGCGTTTGCGACGGCAGCAATCTGAGTAACGATGTTGACAGTAGCAGCTGCCAGAGGACCCTGATCAACTGCTGCTGCTGTAAATGCATCAATGGATCTGCTAGCAGTAGTGCTGGCCGGTGCACGTGCAGCACGTGCAGTGGCAACAAAGGTGGATGCAACAGCATCACTAGACACAAGGGCGGCCTACAGAGCAGTCAGGATGTAAGGGGATGGAGAAGAGGCCGATTCCGCAGCTGATGCAGCTGGGGATGCGGCCCGACGTGAAGCAGACGCTCTAGGCGCTGCTGCTGCAGAGGATGGTGCTACTCAGCGAGGGGTAGCACGATGATGCTGCTGACGAGTTCTATGGACAACGGGTGGGCTTACCGATGATTGAAGAGGTCGGTGATCACGCGGTGGCGCCGTGGCCGGTTCGTTGTGCACCGTCGGAGAATCTTCGGCGGAGGATTGATAGTGGGCTTCGTAGACCCCGGACTGCTATGGCGAACCCTCGACCACACCTCCCACTCCGCCCTCTCTTCGTAGTACACGATCTCGCCGTCGAAACGGTCACGCTCATGTGCGGCCATGGACGAAGTGGGGATCGGCTCTGTTTTAGGAGGAGACGCCAGTGCGCCGAGTGTTCGGCTGCCCAGCAGGCAGCCTGCGAAGATGAGAGGTGTACCACGGTGGTAGAGACACTACTGCTGCTTCTCACATCACGGTGTGGCACGTGAGGGAGATGGTGAGCTGGCGACTGAGAACACCAGCGTCAGCTATGAGGGCAGCTGCTGTGTGAGGCAGTTGCTGCTGCATTTGATGAGTCTGTCGCAGCACGACCGAGAATTGAGACGAATGACGGCGGTGGAGCCGATGCCGTCGTCGCAGCTACGCTGTGCACGAGATTGCAACACCACGGGTTGGTGCAAACGCGAGGCTGTTGTGACAGAGGCAGGCGACGTTGCCACAATGTGGTAAGTGTGCGTACGGAGGCCGAAGCAAGGTCGGTGAAGTAGAGTGAGGGACGGCGGCGGAGAGGTGCCAATGTCGTGGTCGCAGCTGCGATCTGCACAAGTTGAGCGCACCATGTAGCTCGTGGGTGCGGGATGTGCGGTTACGAGAGTGAGGGACGGTGGCGGAGAGGTGCCAATGCCTTAGTCGTTGCTGTGAAGTGCACAAGGTGTTCGCACCACGTAGATCGTGCGTGCGGGGATATGCGGCAGCGAGAGTGCAGGTCGGCGTCGGAAAGGTACCAAGGCCGCAATTGCAACTGCCCTGTGCATGGGGTAGCGCACCACGCAGATCGTGGGTGCGATGTGTCCGGCTGCGAGGAGTGGGCACGTGCGGTTGCTGTAGGACAGAAGCGGTTGGCGTGGCCACAGCATGGTCAGCGTGCGTGCGGGTGGAAAAAACGGCCGAGAGTGAAATGACGGCGGCGGAGCGGAGCCAGTGCCGTCGTACGTAACCGGCTTGCGCGGGATCACCCGCCACGTGGGTGTGACCCAACGACGCCTCAGGACTGTCTCTTGGAGGAATGAGTCCTCCTGCTCTGATACCGGTAGGTAGCTGTGGATGCTAGAACACGCAAGCAAGCAAGCAAGCGGAGGGAGCGACACCATGGATCGGGTGGGGCAAGCTCACATTACGTAAAGTGAGAGAAGAACAAGTGAGCGAGTAAGAAGCGAGCGAAGTGCTAAACGCCGGTTGACGGGGCCACCCACGCGAGTCTCTCGACGTGGGGCCCGGACGCCACCTAGGGATCGAACCCGACCCTGGAGCGAGCGAGCTCCAGGCGGTTTCTCACACGCCGGCATAAGCCGGACGTGTGGTCCCGAGGGATCAGCAACCCGGCTCACTAAGCTAGAAGCATGCAAGTGTGTAAGAGCTCAACCACATCACGAGTGTATGTGGTGCATGAACTCCTACAAGTGTGTGCCCCATTCTAGAATGTAACAGTATGCAACATCACTACAATTAAGCTCTCCATAAGGTTGGCATTGGTGTTGTGGCCACCACTTGGTAACTTGATGGTGTTGCCATCACTGTTCGCTCCATGTTGCATCACAGCTTTGTACCAAAGAGCTTTAATCCAGATTAATCACCTGCAGTGATGATGTGTGTGTGTGTGTGTATGTGTGTGTGTGTGTGTGTGTGTGTGTGTGTGCGTGCGTGCGGAGTCAAGAGGTCACTTGCGTGTGTCACAACCA